>PVLD010008276.1:0-85133 GCA_004027595.1 Dinomys branickii | reverse complement strand
TGTTGAGAGGATCAACTGTCTGACTAAATTTGCACGTCTGTATATGGGTCCATACATCTACAATTCAAAGATATCAATGGATAAAGCAACAACTACTGTTGAGACCATATCACCTTGTCTATAGATTAGTTGTGATTGTACTATTTTCTATGATAATGGGTGTCTGTTTGTCAATATGTTTTTGTACTTTTATGTTTCTAAAATAAAAAAAAAAAAGAAAAATTATTTCATGATGAACCAGAAGAGTGAGGCCAGTAAGTCCTGCATGAATTCCCAAGTCCTTTCAATGTTCATGATAACTCTACGTCCTTTCAGAATGAACTCCAGAAAGGCAGATGAGACAGGTGCATCCAGGACTTGGGGTCTTCCTGAATTGTGAAAAATGTTAGCTTTGCTTAAATTACTCTAAAATTTCTCTGAGATTAAAAAACAGTGCATAAAGAAATTCCCAATCGTTTTCCAGGAATTGTGTTCTAGAAGTATCCAGGTGTTTTAGAATATGTCCTTTTTCCACACATCTCATTGCCCACCCCACAATGGCTGTGTTCTATAACCTTCTGTGTTGTGTTGTCCAATTCATTTCTGGTTCACAGATTCACTGCTCCAATGTTATCCATATTATTTATCTATTTAACATCTTACAAATTAAATACCTTTACCTACAAATTCTATTTCTTATTCATTCATACAAGTCTTGGGAAAATACACAGGAAAAGTCCACCAATTCCTTTCCAAAACCACTCTTCATTTTATTTGAAGAGTAACAGCTCCATTTTAATATCATAAAAATAGATATAAAACCATTCAAAATAAAGAAGAAAATTATTGTTGCCACTTACATTGTAAAAAGGAGACAGGAAGGCCCTTTCTGATCAAGTTTAATGCTTGAAATACTGAATTTTACTAAGAACAGAGAATATGCTGTGCTTTAATAAAAAATCACACATTTTTTGCAGCCCACACTTTTAGATCATCTAACTTTTCATTGCCCTCCAGGTCTTTTAAAACTTTGTAAATTGATAATGATACAAAATAACTGCCTATAAATGCAAATTTTTTGGAGCAGTTTCCATAAACTTCTCCCCTCAACTGTGGAAGAAGACAATTCTGCCTTTATTTGTACATTCACCTGAATATTCCTGATCTACAAATGTGTCTGGTTTGGGGGTTGTCCTTTGACATATGTGTGCCACATCACCTTCCCCATTCATAATGACCTAAACGAAATCATCAGCAAGAGTGTAGTTTGTATCTGTAGGAGCATCATGATTTACAATTTCTGAAAATTATTATTTATCAAGACATGAGGGAACCTGTCCTGTAAATCCAGAAAGACAACTGACAAGTGACTGGCATATTTTGCAGGACACCATCATGTGTAGAAAATGTTGGCTGCAATTCCAGCTGCTTTTAGTACAGTTTTGGGAAAGGAGTGAAGAGCAACTTCATCTCATAGCCCAAGCTCCATCAGCAAACTTCAATCTATGTGGGGCATCTCCAACACAACAGCAACAAGCCTGACCTCCCATCACTCCCATCTGCTGGCTCCATGAGAGAGTAAATGGGTGAATGAAGTTGAAACACAGACAAAACAAAACCTAGGGCTTATATTTCCTCCCCATGGGGCCCATACAGACTGGCCCAGAGATGCCAACACTCCTCCCTCCGAGTTGTAAATCAATCTCCCTCCTGAATCTGCGCTCCAGTATGCCACATACAACCTTGCACCTCACCTCCTACACCTCCTGCAGGAAGACTTTTGGGTTATTAATCTCAAAACCCAAAACTCACTTGTGCGATAAGAAGGCACAGTGAGGCTCTGTGGCTGGGAATCAAATAGCACCAAGAGCCAAAGATAACGCTGAAGCTAATCACTTCCCCCAAAGCACCAGTGCGGGGACCTTGCAGGTATAACGGAGACAATCAAAGGGAGCCATTCAGTCTCCAGACTCGCTGCTGCTGTGGGATCAAGTTCACTTATTATTCAGCATTTCTACAGCCCTTCACATCCATTTCTCAGCACCTCTTTCCAGAGACACAAAGGGCAGTCATTTATTTGGCAGTAAAATGACCCACTGTCTCAGGATGCTGATTCACTATTCATGATGACTGCCCCCAGCGTGAACCAAGTGTGTCAAAGCTCTAATGTGGATTCAGACCCTCTAGCATGGAAGAAGATCTCCCATTCACCCAAGAAGGGACAGAGGTAAAAATTCCCCCATCATCCACAATCACTGGTGGCACAAACACACTGAATTGCTGGCTGGAAGCCACTCTTACCTACCCAAGGGTGCAGGAAGCTGACCTGGGAAATGCCCATGGTCCGCTCAGTAAGCACTTCCCCATCTTTTAGGATCCAGGCCTGAATCCCTGCAACTGGGACTTGAGGCTGCCTTTGCTAACAGTAGGATGCTTTGCCCGCACCTGCAGATGCATAGCCTCTATGTCCTGGTTCCATGCCTAACCCAGCCTGCATGAGACTGGTGTGATCTTCCAACCGGCAGCCCAGCTCAAGGCCAGAGCAGTAGGCAGATAGAGTGGCCAGAAGAGGAGTCAGGACATCCTGGAAAAGGGTCCTGGCTGGAGGAGCTGCTTGGTAGCCCCACAAACCTTGGTGTCTCAGAGCATGCAGACTGAGTGGGAATACGTGGCTGGGCAGAGACGCCAACATGCATTAGTTTTCCACAGGATTCATACAAGGACTCCTCCCCAGACATGTGGGCTCCTGGCCCTGGATCACCCTCATAGCCTAGAGCCCTTGGACACAGGTGGCTTGCTCTCCCCACACCAATCATGGGCCAAACAAGGCCACCAACCTGTCCTAATGGTCTGGTTCAAAGAGCTGGTCCACGGTGGCCCTATTCACAAGGACAGGGCTGGGAAGGCAGAAGCCTGTGGCAGGCTGGGCCATAGGAGGCATAGAGCTCAGGGCCACCAGACCCCTTCCTGTCCAGACACCAGCCCCCTGCCACAAGCCACCCCAGATCCCGACAAACAGCTTCACCTGAGAGGCATATACATCCCTCTGCCCATGCCAGGGGCAGCTAGGAGCAGCCAGGGGCTGACGATTGGCAGGTCCATGTTTACAAAAGGTTTACCTCTGTCCCCCAAACAGGACTACCTCTGATGTCACTGTGCTCTCGAGCTCCCAGTGGGATCAGCTAGACCAGCAGCGAAGACACCTCCATCCCAGCCTCATCTGCTTCTCCCTCAGTAACTCAGCTGCCCAGGAATCAGGCTCTGCCAGCCACAAGCAGAGGAGTCCTCTTCAGAGGAGAACATGGTTCCTCTTCCATCTGTTCCTTCACAAGAGACCTGGGCTACTGCAGAACCTGTACTGGCTTCCCTGCAACACATGCAGTTTGTCCACCCTATTTTACTGTCCCTGTTACCATCCCAGTAACCTAGGATTGAGAATCTGCTGAAAAAGGAGCCTGGTTTTATATTATAAATGCTCATTTCAGAGCCACGTCTGGTAGTGAATGGGCAATGAGGTACAGAGGGGCCACAGATGACTGTAACGTAACAAGACCTCAGAGCTCCACCAGCCAGGGTTGCGATGGTTCTCAGAAATGCCCGAGCCTCTGCTTTGGGCTGTGATCACAGACACTCAGGTAACCACAGCAGTAACTGCAAGGGGAATAGGGCCCTGACTGGTAGTTGTGTTGGTCCATGATGAGTTTCCAGGGAAAAGGAAGAGAAGAGTGCTATACGAATACGGCTTTATGGGTTCAGGGAATCTTCTGAGACACTGGATGCTTGGAAGACACTAACAGAAGGAGACACAAAGAACCACTCTTCTCACATTGTATCAAGTGACCATCTCTGTTAGACCCTTGGCATTGAGGGCATCCAGAGGAAAGATGGAGGACATACAGGTCAACCCCAAATCATACCAACAGTCATGTCCCAATACAGCCCAAGGAGCCACCTAAAAGCCAGGCCCTGTGCTGTGCAGTGGTCAAGGACAGGGGGATGTCCCTGGCCCAAGGTAGAAAGAACCACTAGTGGAGAGAAACACCCATCCAAGCCACCTCGCCTACTTGCCTCTGCCCAGCCAGGTGGGCATGCTCCCGGGACACCACCTTTGTGTCCGGGTGACCTCCCCACCAATATCTTCACTGTTACCAAGAGAGAGTCATGGAGTCCCTTGGGTCAGCAGGTAGGAGTCTCTGGGTCTGTCTTGCAGACAGGGCTCTGCAGAGACCCAGACATGGAACCCATCTGTGGACACAGTCACACAACTCCACTTGCAGAGACTGTCCCCCTAACTGGCTGTAGCCACTGCCACATGTTCTACAAAGGGTGCAGGAAGCAGTCAGATGGACAGGACAAGACAGGCTTTCAGATCTTTCCCCTCCACTCCATATCCGGTGATCTTAGACTCTCAAATCTGTGACTCATTCGGTGGGGTAAAGCAATGTGGCAGAGTTGGGGCACTGACTGAATCAACCCTGGCACACCCTAGCCTGCTGCAGATGCTTAAGCTCCTCTGCCTGTGCAGTTTTCTCTGCCACCCTGGATGAAGAACAGACAGGGAAGGTCAACTGCCCAAGGGACATCATCCTCTGGTGGGATGGCCAGTGTCCCAAAGAAATGTCCTCCTCTCCAACAGCACCCTGTCCTTCCTGTGTGCAGCTGATGAGGGGGTGACCCTATGCCCCATCTCAAAGTGCCACAGTCATTGAGAGACCCATGCAGTGACAGGAGCTTCTGGACCCAGCAGAGGCCCATGGCGGGATCCCTAGTCCCAAGGGTCCCTGGCTAGAAAGGTGATAACTCAGGAGACATCCTGACCTGTTCTTTTTGTCTGCTGCTGCCTACACTGCTTAATACAGGCTTAGCACATTTCCAGTGCAGTGCTAAGAGCACAGAGAGGAGCCAGCATTTACCAGTGGCCCAGAAATGGTAATTTTGGAAAGACTCATTCTTATTTTTTTTTTCTTTTAAATAAGCTTCTCTCTGAAGAGCTCCAGAGACTGAGATCACACTTTCCTGGGTATAATTAACACTTTTCTCCACACTATGATTTCCCCTGCCTGCCTCACTACCTTAGGAGCTGGTCCTCCTCTACACAAGGGCGTGTTTGTGTGTGTGTGTGTGTGTGTGTGTGTGTGTAGGTAGGTAGGTAGGAAGATGAGGGAAAGTGAAGGAGAAGAGGAAGAGTAGGAGGATCACAATAGTAATGATTGCTATGGTTGCTGCTGTTCAGCCTCCAGAGTGCAAGGCTTGGGTGACTGGCGTGTCTCTGGTCTGGTCACCTTTTTGCATGCTGCAGGACCCAACTCCAGAAAAGAGTGGGTGGGACTGGGACTCTTCGGCACTGGCAATCGCCCCCACCCCAAGGGGTCAGTTCTCTCTAGGCTGCGGTTTGCCTGTAAGCACTTTCTACCAAACAAATTTGACTACATTGCAAACCCAATGATCCACTTTGCTTTAAAATCTAAGTAGCACATTAAGTAGGGGCATCTACTTTGCGAGCTTCTTTGGTAGGATCCACTGGAGCTGAACACAGGTATCCCCTGGGCTATGGGAGAATCACCCACGTGACCACAGAAAGACTCGTGCAGAACAGCACAACTCACACCAGACAGGCTCTGGAAATCACCCAGGGTCCCCCAACTCTCACAATAGAACAGTGAATGGCAATGATCGTGAGCACTCTACCACCAGAGTGGATGAATCTCACAAACATAACATTATGCAAAGGAAAATACAACAGGTTACCCGGAAATCATTTACAATGACAAGTGGGACAAACCTAGGGGCGTAGAAGGGGGAGCCATGGTCACCCCGGGTGGTGTTTGTGAATTTTCATCAAGCTATATACAGTACTTATGCTAGGTACACTTATAGATGTAATTTTTTCAGGAAAAGTTTTAAAGAAAGTAACAAAATGAATCATGTTCTTGCTGTGATGAAGCCATCCTGTCACTTCCTATTTGGGTTGAAAATAGAAAAGGCAGCAGGAAAATGTTACAGTGACTCGGGCACTTGTAAAACCCACAGAAAATAAAATCAACGGAAGCAAGACACAGGCACGGGCTTCCGTCAGAGGCGAGGTGGAGGCAGGGGGGATGGGGTAAGGAAGAGATAGCGCTAAGGGGACCAATGAGAGCAGCCACTTCTTTCCTGCCAAGTTCTTTCCCTCCAGGGCAAACTGCAACGCAACTGAATTCAGCCAGGCGTTAACGCTCACCACTTGATTATGACATGTGTGTTTGCACAATCCAAGTATACCTATCATTGCTTAATACCTGCACCCAGGACCCTTTGCACACACCAGAATCTACAAATGCACAAGTCCATTATAGACACAGTCTTTGGATATAACCTATGCATTTCTTCCCATACACTCGAACCAATCTTTTGATTGGCTGCAATCCAATGCAACACACTGATGCATACAATAATTGTTACAGCCTGTTGTTTATGGGATGATGACCAGAAAAAAAGTACATGTTCCATATGACATTACTTTTTTCCTAAATGTTTTTACCATGGTTGGCTGAATCCACAGACGTGGAATCTATGGGTTTGGACAGCCAGCTGTACTGTGCAAGGAAAAAATGTGAGGGATCAGATCTGCACCCCAAATTCCAACCTTGCTGGCTTGCAGATGTCTCTGAGCGGTTGCCGCCAGGATGAGCTGCATGAGATGTGAACAGATGCTGACCCCTAGAGCAGTTTCCTATGACATTACAGGGACCCCTCGCCAGGCCTCCTCAGAAGGTAACACTCACAAAATCCCTTTACAGGTGACCTGCAGATGGCAAAGTGGATAAAGGCAGGCAGCAGATACCACTGCCCAATAACCCCGTCCTGATCCGACCACCACTGCAGTTGCCGCTGCAACCTGTGCCTACCCGCTCAGTGCAGCAGGTCTCCGGCCATCTTCCCACTGCAGAAAGGATTTTGCTTTAGAAAGGAAAATGAATGCGTTCCTGCAGCTCCTGACCTGTGAAGGTTCTCAAACCCAGAATCTGCAGAATCTTCAGGAAGAGGGGCTGAGGTACACTGGCATGACTCCCCTGTTTCTTAGGTCTGAGGTAATCACATACCTGTTGTGCAACAGTTATCTCTTCTTATCAGCATTTCAAGCGCAGTGTTACGTATTAACACTGATTTTTAACTTTAACTGCGGAATGTGGAAGTGTCTTCAGCCTAGACTGCTTTTCTAACAGTTCAGGAAGAAGAGGGAGACTCTCCCAGCTCAGATTTTTTTTTATAGTGAGCTTGCTAAACCTGCAGATACTGAGCTACCAGCCTTCCCTGCTATGGTCCATCTGCAGTTTTATTTACCAACGCTCCACATGATGGATGCGTAGTCCAGTGTGGTGACCTTGGGAGATGACCTTTAAGATATAGGACACTAGTGAGAGGACACTGGGTCATTAGAGACATTGCCCTCAAAGGGGCTGAGGGGATGGACATAGTTCCTGAAGGACTTGTAGAAGTGGATTTCTATAAACAGCATAAAGCCCCTCTCCACTCCTTAACTTCTTGTCCCACTCAACAGTCTCTCCCTGTTGCATTCATTTCTGCCATGGTGTCATGAGGCCATCACCAGAGCTGGAACTATAATGTTTGTACTTACAGCACTGAAAACTATGAGCTAAATAAAACTATTTTTCTTTACAAAATATCCAGCCTCAGGTATTTCCTTACAGCAACAGAAAACAAACTAAGGTAATCTTCGGGGACCCCCCTTCTGTCCTTCCCATATGCACATTGCTGTGCATAGGTCTTCTGCATCACTGTGGACAAGGTGTCCTGGATGTTCAGTTTAAGTATTTTTTCCTTGTCTAATAACCTAGAGAAGTGGAGGACACCAGCATACAATGGGCAGATCTATCAACTCCTAAGCAGGGAAGGGGACTCTGCTTCTTTAGGTAGCAGCTGCTTGCTTCCCCTAAGATACTTGTGGTATTAACTTATAGTAACCATTATCCATACCTGCATCCAGCCTCAAAGTCACAACACAGTTCTCTGCCACTGTATACACCTGACTGCTGTCATAGGGAAAATGCACCTTTCCATTTACTCTGGCCGGGCTGGGGATATAGCTCAGTGGAATAAGCGCTTGCCTAGCAAGCGCAGAGTCCTGAGTTCGATCCCCAGTACCGCAAAAAAAAAAAAAAAAAAAAAAAGAGAATGTGCCATTTACTCTGGCCACAACACTGTAAACTTCTGCAGGTCTGGATACTGAACAAAGCAACGGATTCTGGTTCTAGATCAACTTCTCTAGGATTGGTGGCACCCAAAATAATACGTACTCTGTTGACGGTCAGCAGCCATTGAAATAAAGCCAAAAATCCTGAGAGTGTTTCCTCTGAGGTCAAGAGGGCAATGCTTTCTCATCTCCAAATGGATACCATTCATTCTGTTGAGTCAACAGCTACTTATCAGATATCTTTTTATACAGCCACTTGCCATGGACTGCAGGAATGGAGAAGCATCTGGGTCCCTGATGCCACCTGAAGAAGTTTCAGTGTGAAAGGTGAATACCTGAGCTGGTGACACCACTTGGTTTCAACTGGAGAACTGCTTTACACATATGTGCCAAGGGTCAGTGTGCAAGAATGATCAGTGCCAGTGCTATCTGTGATGGGAAGAAAACAAAAACAACTCAAATGTCCAACAAGGTGGGATGGACTAAAAAGTAAGATAATCTCTGTTAAATCCACAGGAGTAAGTCAGAGTTCAAAGCAAGTGAGGAGAACAGAAACCTGACTAGTTCTTTCAAATGGAAGGGATTGAACACAGGGAGTTGGTTTTGTGACAGCATGATTGGATGGGATGCCGAGGCACACAAGAGACCAGCAGCAGAAGGGAGCAGAGCAGTTAGCATCAGCATGTGGGAGGGGTGCTCTGGGACAGGTAATGAGGGGTGGGGCTGCCCCATTCACTGCTGGGGACATGGTCTGAAGCAAAAGGGAGGGAAGCGAGGGGATCAGAAAGAGAGAATCTTCTTGCTCTCCCTCTCCTGTACTTCCTACTGATCAAACCTACTTGGAAGCTGGGATTGTGGTTCCCTGACAGGAGAGCACTGCCAGGGCACAGGAGGGACACGGGGTATCCTGGGAGGCTCTTGTGATATTGAAAAGGAAGAGGTAGATCAACTTCTCACAGAAGAGGCAGACTGAATTGCACCGAGTGCTCCCGTCTAAGTGAGTGAAAGGTCATGTTGCCTGTGAAGAAGTAAAAATAGATATAAACCAGGTCACATCTACCTCATTACAAGCTGGCTTCTGGAAAGGGGATAGGGTCAAGGGTGCTCCAAGAGGACACTGCCATTATCTGCAAAGTAATCCATCATCACAAGCAGGAAGTAATCTATTAATTACTTTGGCAACAATCATTTATTTTAAGGACTTAGGGATGGGAGAAAATGAGAGGTGGGTCAAAGAGTACAAACTTCACAAGATGAGTAAGTTCTGGGTTTCCAGGGTACAGCATGGTAACAACAGTTAATACTAGCCAGATTTGGTGGCACATGCCTGTAATCCCAGTGCTTGGGAGGCTGAGACAAGAGGATCATGGCAAGTTCAAGGTCAGCCTGTGCTACATTGTGAGTTCAAGGACAACCTGGATACATAGTGAGACCCTGTCTCAAAAATAAATAAATAAAAAGAGTTAAACTGTATATTCTACATGAAATTTGATAAGGGAGTGGATTTTATAAGTGTCTTTGCAACATACACACACACACACACACACACACAGATACACACACATATGCACATGCACACACACACACAGTAACCAAAGGTGGGGATGGATATATTCATTAACATGTCTGTGGTCTTCAATACACAATGCATATATCCAGTCATCACTTTGCATGTCTTGAATGTATACAACTGGTATTTGCAGATTTGAAATTTTAAAGTTAAGAAACTACAATGTGAATACATAAGCCAGTTCTGGGGTGTGCTGCTGCATCCAGTCCTGCCAAGGGGAGCCAGTGCCCTCCAATGTCACATTTAGGGGGATTCACTCTCATCCTTTCATTTACATCCGCCCATCTTCCCACAGAACTGCCTGTCTGCAGGGCAGGGACTGTTCTCAGTAGCTCCAAGTGGTACCCACAGAGAGTGGCTCACCAATAAAAGTCAGCTTAATTCTATCCAATTAAATTATGCAAACATTCTGAAAAAGGAAAGCTGATGAATAGCTACAACAAAGGGTCAAGGACACAGGAGCTGAGTTAGGCCTAGAAAGGATCCAGATTAAAAACCTGCGAGTCTCATTCTGTGAACCCTTCACAAGTGCAGAAAGGAGGAGTGAAGCTTGTTCTTCACACGATCAGTCACCCAGAGTGCATGCTGTCACATACGCTTGTCTGCCACATGCAGCCTGACCTCCTGGTCTGTGTAAAGGGCCGCGCCCCTCTGAGAGAGGCTGGAGCTGGACGTGGGAGCCTCAGTGCAGGCTGCTGGGTCCAACCTCACTGTGCGCATCATGCGGGAAGAGGAGAACGGGATTTCCACTAGCATGGTGCCGTGTCAGGAAACCCAACGGGTGGTGCCCGGGAACTGTCAGCAGCTCGGGCCTCAGAAACCAGACAGGTGAAAACAGGTCCAGAACATGCAGATACAAGGTGACAAGAGGTGGGCCTGAGGGAAGAGGCAGGGATGTTACAGCCAAGGGACACCTGGAGTGACAGTGTGAAGGAGAAAGAATGGATACCCTGCTTCCTGGACACTGGCATAGGCCAGGATACTCAGGGGACCTGGTTTCCAGGAAATCCTAGGAGCTTTTCTCCAGGAACAGTTAAAGGGCTAGGCTCTGTACAAGGTGCAGGCCAGGCAGGTGCAGAGAGGGAGCAGCATGGACAGCTCCTTCACTCACACAGGCAAGGGCAGCTCCTTCTCCAAGGACACAGGTCCCAGCCAGAGTCCCACCCTATTCATACCACACTGGGCATCTGTGCAGGGCAGGCCTGGTGCCACTACATTAAATGGCCCTGATGGCACCCTGCTGATGTTTAAGACAGCAGAGGATGTAAGAAGTGAGCTAAATATTCTGTGAGGAGACAGCAGTCAGAGTGGGAAGAGGAACTCTGGAGCAGTACTGAGCTCAGTGCGAGCAAGTTTACAGTGAGGAAGTGCCTGGCGGCTCCTACGTGATCACCATCTTCCTGGTGAGCACCAGCAAGACTGGATAAACACAGAAATTTCACAATGCCCTCTAGTGGGGACCCGTGCTTACAGGGGTGCACGTGTGTGCATGCATGTGCACTGCATGGACACAAGCATGTTAATAAACATATGCTCATCTATATCCCTGTTAATAAACACATGCTAATATATATCCATAAGCACCCTTAGTTCTGTGAGTCACTCTTGAAAATCTGACCAATAATGCAAACCCTTGAGCCAATGCTGAGCTTCAGCTGGGAGCTGTAGGGAGAACAGCTCATCCTGATGCTCAATGGTAGGGGCACCTACCAGTGCCCATCATCTCCACAGGGCAGGGAGTCACAGCCCAGGGCTAGCCATTGAAATAGTGCTGCAGAACAGAGACAACTGCTATACTGTGAATACTGTGCCCACTCCCAGCCCTCAGAAATACCCTCTGTGCCCTGCTTTCTGTCTGCCCAGTGTGCCAATGCCCTACCATGTCCCATGCACCTGCGGCTCTCTCTAAGGTCAGTGAAGACACCACTCCTACAGACTCAGGGAGTTCAGCCTTCCACTTCAGGAGGAAAGGAGGCTCACTCTCTTTTCTACCCTAAGAAGGCCCACAGCTTCTCTCTCTGTATCTTTAAGCCCCCAAGGAAGCTATAGCTGCATCACTAACACAGAAAGGTCTTGATCTCAGCCTTTCCAACATGGCCCTCAGGTCAGCCTGAAGTACAGTCACCATGTTAGTCAGCTTCTCAGTACTGTGACAAAATACTTGAAATAAACAACTTATAAGAAAAAAGGCTTATTTCAGCATATGGTTTCAGTCTTCAGTTGCTTTGGGCCTGTGGCAAGGCAGAATATCATGGCGGGAGCCCATGAGGAAGAGGCATCTCACCTCATGGCGACTAGGAAGCAGCAAAAGAGACAGGAAGTGGCTGGGCCCAAATATACCCTTTGAGCGCACGTCCCCAATGACCTGACTTCCTTCCATTAGGCCCCACCTCCTAAGGGTCCCACCCCAGCAGTGCCACAGCCTGGTGACTAAGCCTTCAACACATGGCCTTTGGAGGACAGTCAGGCTCCAAACTGTAACGATCACGCCATGTGCTTGAGTGCAGTATTTGTTCATGTGCATGGGGGAAAACCCCAGCACCTGTGTCCTGGCTCATAACAATGTTTCTCAAACTTTTTCTTCCTATGTGACGAGAGACCTAGCAGGTTGGGGTGGGACCCAAGATTGCACACTGCTAATAGGGGCCCCCAAGGGGGTACTGATGCTGGCAATCCAAAGATCTCTCTTAGGAAAACAGTGACTTCTACTATGCCTAGAAATTTATGACATGCAAAAGAAATCCATCGAGCTATGCAATTTCAATGACTCTAGGAAACCAACAGAAAATCACATTTACAAGAGTAATTCTCATGAAATAAAAATGAATAATGATTCAGGGCATGCTTGGGAGCAAAACTGTATTGCTCTGGCTGTAAATTAGCCTTAGAAGGAAGCATATTTCCAACATCTTCAGAGAGGCTAATGATTTAAAATTAATGATCAAATTAGACAGATTTAGTGTTACTAAAGCAAAGACAGTTCAGCACAAATGCTTACATTTCACAGATGAGCAAACTGAGAAAGAAAGAGTGTGCAGAAGGCCAGGTGCAGAAGCAGGGCTAGGACCCCTACCTCTAGATGAGCCATCCTGCACTCCTGCTCTGGACAACATCCCTGACCTTGTAAGCCAAGTTTCTTTCCTTGTATGTTTCCACAGCAGAAACTATAAAGCTGCAGGAGTAACATGAAGTTTCTCTGTTCTCTGGTAGCAGAACAATACAGACCAGTCCTGCACAGCATCAACATAAAAGAGTTCATTCCCAGTGTCTCCTAAAATAGGCCCTCATTCCATGCTGACACTCAGAACCGTCAGCAGGGAGGAGTGCACCAGGCGAGTGTATTTCCTGTTGCCCCTTCTTTCTTCTTTCCTTCACACCCTACTTCCCATGCACTGGGACACTGAAAAGCAAATGCTAAGATGCAAAGGCCACCAAGGGCCATTTATGGCACCCCAGAAGCCTAGCGGAGCCTCTCTACCCATCCAGATAAGGTGTATCAATTTATGGTTTGTTTGGCTCAAGATGAAAAGATGATGTTCTTTCCATCTTAGGCAAAACAACTGTCCACATCTGCCTTGGAACAGACCTCCTTTGCCTCCCAGCTTAGCTCTGCTGATTTTAATGCAGTGCATGCTGTTGGCTTGGGCAACCGCAGGTGCCCGGAGAGAGCCCCTCCCCCACCCCAGACTGAGCCAGGGGTTAAATTTTGTTTTTCCTTCTCATTTTTCTGTCAGAGGAGCAGTCCGTGTGTAGGAAAACCAAGTGACTGTCAAGAAGAAAAGATAAGGAAAACAAATTGCCTATTTAAAAAGGGAAGGAAACCATATGATCCACTAAGGACGATACCTTCCCCTGATACCAGCCACTGCTCTGCCTTAGCTCCCAGCTGGTGGCTCTCCTCAGCCTCCACCGTCCCACCTGTGCTGTGCTTCAGCCTTGGCCTGTGGTAGAGGGCCTGCAATTTTAGGCAGAAGCACAAACTGAGGTGGAAGAGACAAGGCGGGGACAGTTGGTGCCAGGTGGAGTTCACCCTCTAAATAAATTTAGACAAAAATCAAAAGCCACACAAAAGCTCCACAGCAGGTGGCCAGGCCACAGAGCTCCACACAGACACACAGATGCGCTCCGGTTCCACCGGCGGTGGCGGCAGCAGCCTAGCCGGTTAGTGCAGGACAGGAGACAGCGGCAAACAGTCTAATCCCTGCAGAGTTGAAGTAATGTGTGGCCGACTCATGCACCAGGTGTCTGATTAACAGTAATAAAACCTCTTATATAGCCCACGATATTTTAAATAACCAACAATAAATATTTATGACCTATGTATTCAGTGGAACGCCAACCAGCCTTTGAAATAGCAGTTACGTTGAAAACAAAGCTATCTTCATTTAAAATACATTGTAATGAAAATGCAACATGGAACACTCATTGGTAAAAATGCAGCATGCACTGTTACATTCATTTTATGATGCCCACTTCGCTTACCATTCAGTGTATGAGAGCTATTTATAGAAAAAAATAACTCTGCATATGAGCGAATACTAGAAAGGGATATTGAAAATTAATACTTTGACTGTAATGTGTGACCTACTTTTAACTCATTTCTTCTTTCCTCTGATTTCTGCTATTACTTATATAGTTTGCAAGGATATAAGTTAACAGTTACAATGTTACCTGGCAAAAATGTCCAACAAATATTTGCTGGACTTCTCCTCCATGCTGGACTCTGGGCACACAGCCATAAAGATGCCACACCAAGGTCCTACTCAAGGGACTTGACATTCTAGCTAGGACGGGTGACAACCAAAGGAGCAAACCCGCATGTAACCATCACAACCAGCATGAATGCTGGCAGAAAATGCCCCGTATGCTGGACACACACAGCCCATCACTTCAGACTTCCCAACTGTGGCTGCACTGCAAGAAGAAAGTCAGGCAGTGGCCAATCCCTGATATACTGAGCGTATGAGATTCCAGTCACAGCTGTAATAAACTTCCATTAGTTTTTATAGCATTGATCAATCCCAGATCTTACAGTTCTGTAACTGAGAATCCAAAAGTGGTTACATCTGACCAAATTCAACCTGTCAGCAGGGCCATGACCCTTCTGAAGCTCCAGAGAAAGATCCATGCCCTGGTGTGTTCCAGCTCCTAGACTCTGCCCTTTCCTGGGCTCATGGTCCCCACCATCTTCAAACCAGAATCCCTGCCAGAAACAGTCGTTTCGCCCTTCAGCGATGTTCAGCATAGAAGAAACTGTAAGAGTTTTTACTCAGAAGGTGTAAATCCAAAACTACCACTGTCCACCTGGAAGACTTTGCGCAAGTTACCTCAACTCGAATGAGGGTATAATCCCTAATCCAAGGAAACCACATATGAGAAGTCTGAACCTGCAGAATGCAAAGGCAAGTTAGCAACTATTAGATGAACTCAGTTGTTCCTGACACTACCTACCCATGAGTTAAATTTCTCTTTGCAAACAAATGAAAATTTTCAAGTTAAAATTTGAACAAGCATTAAAAAATAAAAATTTGAACAGGCATTCTAGGATATGATGGTAATTAGGCAAAGGCATATGATTCACTCTCTCCCACACTCCCACTGAAGGAAATAAACACAAGCTATGCCGAGTGTGAATGAGCCCCTAAAATACAAAATGGGATGTGCCAGGTGGCCATGTACTGACCGATCCACCACCTGAACCCTTATTTCAGAAACATGTGGCTTCTGCTACTGACAGAAACTGCTACCAAGGGCACCCCCACGCCACCAGTATATGTCCATCAATGTCCATCCATTAGAGACCCCAATTCCAGGAAATGCAACTCAGCCAGGCCAGAAACCACTGCCTTCTGGAAATTAAGAAAAAAAGAGGAGGAAAGTAAAGGACCAGGGAAGGGGTGCAAACCAGGTTGTAGATTTTCATGCACTGTCTCTAGATTTGAGAAAGACAAGGATCATCCACTGATGGAAGATAAAATGACTAAAGCTCCATCTCAGCATTTAAAGCACCAGGCAGCAAGAGCAGGAGGTTTCCTCTCAGGCAAGCAGAGTAAATCCACAAATGTCAACACTCACATTGGGAAGTTAGCCAAGGGCCATGCACAGTGTTACAGTTTAGGTCCAAAATAGCCCCTAAAGCCTCTTGTGTTTGG
This sequence comes from Dinomys branickii, assembly GCA_004027595.1. Classification (NCBI taxonomy): domain Eukaryota; kingdom Metazoa; phylum Chordata; class Mammalia; order Rodentia; family Dinomyidae; genus Dinomys; species Dinomys branickii. Next base: position 69,238 of record PVLD010008276.1, on the reverse strand, counting down.
AAGGTGACTGAATTAAAGAGTCAGAATAGGTGGTTTGTTGTTGGCAGCTGGGCTTGGGTCAGAACAGGTGGTCACCACAGGTGACCCAGAAAGTGTGACCCAGAAGCATATATCTCCTTTCAGGGCTCTGCCCTTTGCTCTTTACTTCCTGTCCACCAAGACATGAAATAAAATTAAAATTGAGTATTTAAAAATATATACATAAAAAAACCTCGACAACTTAGATATAAAAAAATCTGTCTCCTAAGTAACTGCAGAAAAACATAAAACTGCAATTTAAACTTCTATGAAGTGCCAAGAATGACTGTACTACCTTCAAAGTCAAATGCACCATCAACCAAAAAACAAAAATAAGTCACTTAATTCACATGTTAGAAAATAAAACAAAGGAAGAGAAGTCTTTAAAGAAATAGTAAACCTATAGTTAGTACTTCATAACAAAGGGAAAAGCCAAAATTGAAAAATACAATAGATAGATCTTTAAAAATTAATAAAACTGAATACAGTCAGATTTAATGAAGGAAAAAAGAAAAAGAAACATGAAAGCTAGTACTGAGAAATGGTTACATAATCACAATTACAGAACACTGTACATTTTTTAAAAGTATGCTTAATTTTGTTAGTTTTTAAAGTCTTAATGAAATTGACATTCCTTTGGGAAAATATGAATTAACCACATAGAAAAGTATCACTGGAAGAAACTGAAGTTTGTTCAAAATTACTTTCAAAGAAGACTATAGGGCATGCAGTGTTATTATATATGCTCTTTCAAGTTTTCTAGTTACAGAAAATTTCTATGCTTCATAAGGTATTCCGGAACATAAAGAAACATGAAAATCAATTCAATTTTGCAGACAGTATAATCCTGACACCAAAATCTGACAAAATAACTATGCAAAACTATCTCAAGAACATAAAAGCAAAAATTTCATAGAACTTACCAATAAATCAAATCTAATACCATATTAAAAGAAAAAACAATCCATACTCTATGTAGGCTTTCCTTCAGGATCAGCTTTCTATGAATATCTATTCACATCATGTTACATTAAACACTTCAGTAAGTGTTAATAAACCATTTGGTCACATTCAACCATCCCTGAACTTTTTTAAAAATAGAAAATTAGAAATAAAAAGAAACCTCCACAGCATAATGAAACATAACTAATTTAAACAATAGTCATCAGGTTAAAAAATATTTTTCAGCTACAGCATCAATTTTTAAAATCCCCTAATAATAAAACTTTATTGGAATATTTAATAGCATTCGTTTGTATTTTAAACTAATTTTTACTATTATTTATGTAATTTTAAACTTTTAAGGATAAAATACAAAGAAAAAATATGTTTAAAAAGTATATGAGGAATAAAATAATAGCACCACTAAATACCAGATAATATTCATAAATAAATGCAAGAAAGAGATAGGGAGATAACCATGAATCTTAACAGATTTCTTTAAAGCCTTGAGCAAAAGAGGAAGAACACTGGAAGTGAGAAGAATCAACTCTGTGAAAGGCTATTTTCCCACAAACTATTTATAGATTTATTCAAACCTAGAGGGATTTCGAGGAAAATTAAGAGATCCTAAAGTTCACCTGGAAAGATAAACATGTGATAATAACAAATGAATTATTTTCATAACAAAGGGGAAAGAGTCTTGCCCTACCAGATAATTAGCATGCTAATAAACTACAATTAATTAATGAGTAAACAAAACAAAAGAGATGTCACAGAAGTTGCCATGGGCACAACAGAGAATAAGTATGGAGCAAAAGTGACAGTGAACATGCGGGCAAAGATTACTCACGAACACTGCTCAAACTACCGTGAGATCTGCCCGCCCCATCTCCGTCTTCACCTCCTGTTAAAATAAATTCTAAACAAAAAAGAGAGTTCCACTCTTAGAAAAGGTAAACCACATCAACAGGAGGAAAACACAGAAAGGGACTATGTGGCAAACATATACGACTTTAACGCCAGACCTACAACTAAATGCAAAAAAGCACGGAAAAGACACACAGTTTTCACTAGATGAAAATGAAAATGTGTAGGCCAAAACACATTATTTAAAAAAGAATTAAAGTTTCTACATGGAATACATTTGAAGCTCTTATAAATCATTTAAAAATGCTGTTATCCATGTTATTATCCCTTCAGAAAAAAAGTAGGGACTTGGACAAGAACAACTCTTTCTCCCAAGCATATGTGCCAATCAGCATTTGCAAAAATATTCAGCATCACCTATAAAGGAGGAAGAAAAACTACAGCAAGGATCTTTGCATCTTTCTGCAATCAACTGAGTTACAAATACGTAGGAACTGGGGTGTAGCTTAGTGAGAGAGAACTTGACTGACATACACGTGAGGCCAGGGTTCAGTCCCCAGCAATGGAAAATAAAAAATAAAGAGATATAAAATAATTATAATATTCACTTCTGATAAGAAAATATGGATGTGGACACCCTCAAACATGGCTGCTGGGATTTCACATTTGTTCAAATTCCTGGAAGGCGAGCCAATGAGTTTAGACAACGGACCTGCCCTGGACACTGAGACAGATACCACTTCTAAGAATCCAGCCTAAAGAAAGCGTCAACAATTGGCAACAACCTCTGCATAAGAACTCAATATCCCAAATGGAGGCCTGAATAAAAAGTTAAGATATAATCAAAGATACAACATAATAATGAAGTCCAAGGGATTTGCAACCAGGCAGCATGGACTCAAATCCTACCTGGTGACCTCAAGCAATCTACTTCTGTTCTTCATGCCTTGGCCTCTGCAGGCAAATGGAGAAAATGATGACACTCCTCCTCTGTAGGGTTGTTGGGGGTGGTTAATGAAGTCAAGACAGGTAAAGCACTTGGATCAGTGTTCTAAGGCATGCTAAGTGCTCAGTGAACATCACTTGCTGTGATTCTAACAGAAATACTGTGATTGTCACTACCATTATGCAGACATTACAAATTATTTTTTAAGTTTAATGTCATAGTAAAATGCCCATAACAAGCTAAAAGACAAGGTTCACCAACTCAGTGATCTCTTCTAGGAAGCAGAAGAGGGAACATGTACTTTCTGGCTCACCTTGTGGGGCCAGCATTAACCTAAGAGCAAAATGAGACAAAGGCAATACAAGAAAAGAAAACTGTGGGCCAATACTTCATGTGATCATAGACAAAAATGTCCTCCATGGAACATTGATCAAATCCAAGAATAAAAAGTGAAAAATACTTTGATCCAATGGCTTATCCAGGCCATGGAAGGTCGAGTCACATTCAAAGCTCATTCTGGGTGACCCATCTTAGTAATGTCTAAAAAGGTGTCACATGCTCTCTTGAGTTAACACAGGAAAAGTATTTGACAACTTTCAGTGGCTTTCTCTGATCAAGAAAAAAAAGAGCAAACAGAGCAACAAATGAAAGAGGGAGGGAGGGAGGGAGGAAAACCTTTCAGTAAACTAAGACTAGATGTGCCCTTGCTCACCCTGATGAAGACCACCTAGTAAAAGCCTGCAGCAAACACCACACCTAACAGTGAAGGACCAAGCGCCCCTGAGACCAGGCCAAGGCATGAGGGCCACTCAGTCTCCACTGTGCAGCGAAGGTCCCAGCCAGGGTAGTAAGATCATGGCAGGAAAGTGTAAACCAAACCCAGATGAGAGCATGCACCGCGCCTCTACCCGTGATACCCAAACGAAAAACAACCCAGATGTTTCTCAACAGGTAAATCAATAAACTACTCAACATCTGGGTAACTGCCCAGTAATCAGCTTAAAAAAAAAAAAGAATGAACCACTAACTCTGACTCAGGAAATAAACCTGACAGGCATGGTACTGAGTAAAAGAAATAAGGCTTGAACGATGACAGACTGCAGGGTTCTGTGTGCCAACCATTCTTAGAAAGACAAAACTACAGTGGCAGAGAGCAGGCACGGGACAGGGATGGGGGGGGATATGGCCACAGAAGGACAGGTTGGAGGGCATTACAGGAAGTGGGATGCTATTCTGTACCCTGTGCATCAGTTTTACTATATGTGCTTTTTAAATTCTAAATTAATTTTATGTTTAAAAGAATTTAGGTATGGGGGTGTAACTCAGTGGGGGTGTGACTCAGTGATGAGAGCTTCCCCAGTAAGTGTGAGGCCCTGGGGCTGCTCCCAGGACTGTGAAATAGAGATAAAAGTGAGATCTAAGACATTATATTTGGTCTGATACCAATTTTGACATGCAGGGGAGGAAATGTACCACAAATTTGGAAAATACTAGAGTTGAACTCACCTAGATTTATCAAAAGCAGACACATCGAGTTTACTCACTGCATACAGCCCCAAACATGACTTCAAAGACCAGACTGCAATCCCAATCAAGAGGTCCTATCGGGTTTGCAAGCACTGGGCTGTTAAAGCCCTGGGAAGACTTTCTGTTTTTGAAGTTGATGCTCAAATTACAACCCCAGCATGGCAAGAGTACAGATTTTTAAAAAGTTGAAAATTTGTAAGTTTAAAGACCCCCAACAAGAACTAGCAATGGCCACTCATTTCATAACAGACAGGCATCCTGATGATTACATGAGATGACAGCCCAGGTAGAAGAAGGTGGACCAATGATGCAAACGCTCTCCTACAGCAAGCTGGGTATGTCCCAGAAGCCAGTGTTTCTGCTCAAACAAAGCTCTTACGAAGTAGCTGTCCTTAAAATTTCCCTAAGTTTTGCACATGGACTAACTACACCAAATCTCAAAAAAAAAAAAAAGCCCCAGAAATTTCTAGCACATTAGAAACCATTCAGAATTTGAAGTAATTTTAAGCAACAGTTGGTAAAGATTAAATGCAGTTTCTCAAATTAATGTTCTGCTGCTTTTTTCATAAGTATTTACTAAGCAAGGAGTCATAATTCAAATTCCTTTGAGATGTTATGTTCCCTCCAACATAACATCAGATGTTAAGACTCCAGGAGCACAACTATCTCCAGGAGCCTGGGAAATACGTAATGGCAAAGGTCACACCATGCAGCATGTGGCAAAGCTGCCTGAGTGAACACACTACCAGAATGAATCATTTCCATGGAGCATGCATTCAGAAACACTGTGCAAATGACAGAAAACAATTACCCATTGAAAAACTGGTAACACTTTACACATGGCCTTTACCTTGCATGTTTCTTGTGTTACCAAACCTGAACTGTCTAAGAAAATTTGCCATGGCCTAATTTCACAAACATACACTGACTTGAGGCTCCTTTCCCTGTGCCCAATGCATAAGGAATCTTCTATGCATAATGCAATATTCTTGAGGGTGGAACTTCCTTTAATTCTTAAAGCTGTAATTTTTTATTCAACTTTGCTGTTGGAATACGTAGTACAAGTGACTTCACTTGACTGTACCAGTATGTGCTAGTGGTACATGGGGAGTGGCCTAAGACGCTATTATGAGTGAGATCTAGAATGTCCCTGCAAAGTCTCATCTGCTCAGAGAGGGGGTTTTGGAAGGTGATGTGACTGTGGGGGCGCTCAGTGGATTCATACCTTGATGGGTTCATAGCTGAATGTGGTAGGGGCATGGCCCTGGCTCTTCCCCCTCTCTCTGCTTCCTGGCTACCAAGGGTTGAGCAACTTCTCTCTACCAGGCCCGTACACTATGCCATTTCTGCCTTAGAGACAGCTATGGACTAAACCCACTGAAACAATGGGCCAAATAAATCTCTCCTCCTTTAAACTGTGGGTGTCAAGTGTGTTGTCCCAGGAATGAGAAAGTGACCAGTGCAGATGGTAAACAGGAGGGAGAGACACTTTGTCCATTATCTTGACTGTCATGATTGGTACATAAACTTATGCAAGGAGCAAATTTTACAGAACACAATGTACACACACACACACACAGAGCATCAATACAACTTGGAGAATCTGCATAAGATGAGTGGTTTATATCAACCTCATGATTATGGTGATGATATTACACCATAGCTTTGCAAAATGTCACCACTGGAAGAAACACCAAGAGAAATGCGCCATGGTATCTCTGTGTTACTTCTTGCATGTGCATGTAAATCTACAATTCTCCCAATGAAATGCTTCCCAAAAAAGGATGTGGTAAATATTTAGCCTTCCATCTACCCCTGACATTAGTCCTCCCAAAAGGAAGACACTCTTACCAGTCCCTTGTGTACAGTAGCTAAGAGAAAAAGGAAGGAAGGGAAGAAGAAAGGCAGGCACACAGGCTAGCTTAAATAACCTGGGATGTCTTGCTATGTTTTCAAATAAATTATTCAACCCTTTCAAACTCACAGCTGGGAGGACTGACTATTCCTTGAGTCAAGGAAAGAGTTTTTGCTGAACAAATCCGAGCAGTACCAGCTTTTTCTCTCCCTGGATTCCTGGAAGTAACAGGTCTTTCCCCTTTAGGCAGGACACTGAGTGACCTTTCTGAGGGAAATGTGACCAACCCCCATAAAGATGGAAAAAAAGAGACACTGGACACCACTGCCCAATGAAACTTTCCTGTCAGATCCCCTTCCAGAGACACAAGCAGCAATCAAGAAGACCGTCCTTTGCAGTGCCCAGACATCATGCAATGGCCCCATCTAAGTATGAGCAGGTGGCAGACGTCAGAAATGCCCTGATATCTGAGACACCCATAGTATGAAAAACAGAACAAAATGAATGGACAGCAGCAACCTGGAAAAGCAGTCCATGAACAGAAGAGAAAACTTCAAGGACTACTGTGTGTATATTCAGAGATAAAAGATGATACTGTATCGATGGAGCAGAACAGAGTGCTATTAAAAATAGCTTGCAAAGAAAGAAAAGTGCTCTTGGAAACTGAAAATACGACAGCAGAACATAAAAGCTCGGTGTGAAAGTTGGAAGATATGGTTAAAGAAACCTATAGGAATCAGAGCAAAAGGGTGAAAGAAATGAGAAGAAATAAGAAAATTAAGAGCTCAATTCAGGAAGTCAAACATGTAAATAACAGACCATCCAAAAAGACAGTGGTGAGAACAGAAGAAGAGGAAGTCAACAAAAGGCAAGTTCCCAGACCTGAAAGACATTCTCTTCCAGATTCAAAGAATTTGGTGAGAGATCCAGGAAAACAGATGAACACAGTCCCACGCCAGTCACATCACTGATAATAGAAGCAAACAGCACATTAGGAGCAAAGCAAATAACACATTGGCTCTTGGAGGGAAAAAATAGATTCCACATAGTTAAAAGCTACGACAGCACCAGACTCGTCCAAGGTATTGCCGGAAGGTGGAAATCATCCAAGCAGTGCCTTCAGAATCCTGGAAAGTGTGCTTCAACCTAAATTCCTGACCCAGCCTAGCTATCTCACAGTAACGGTGGCAGTGAAAGGAACATTTTCAAACACACCAGGTCTCAAATCTTGACTTCCCATGCTCCCTATCACAGCAGGCACCAGGTATGTGTGAGCCCCAAAAACATGTATCACAAATTCAGGAATAAGCCAAGAAAGAGGCACACAGGGCTTACAGAAAGCAGGGATTTCAAGGTAAGGGAAGACAAAAAGAAATACACAGGACCAAACTGAAGGAAGGTCACCAGACGAGAGGTGGGCAGCAGGCTCAGCCAGCAGCCTGTCCAGACTAGAACAGCCCAGGAGAATCGGGTGAAAATTTCTTTCAGAATAAGACTGGAAAGAATATTTAATGACATCGTACACACTAACAGGAGATCAAGTTCAGTAGAGGAGAGCTTGCTCTTAAATTGTGGAAAAGGCACAGAAAACTAAACGATTAATTTATATTTGGGACAGGAAAATGAAACACAATGCATTTCACAGCTCAGGGACAGAGCATTTATATGGCTGTGACAAGGTAAACACCGAAAATTAACCTTACCCACTGGCACTCAACCCTGCTGCCCACTGGCATCAACTACATCGCTTTTTAAAAATCCCAGTGCCCACCCTGGAGTAGTACATCAAAACCTCTGGGGTGGGACTCGGACGTGCATAAGGTTCAAAGTTCCCTGGTAATAACAACATGCAGAGAGGATAACAACTACTGAACTCACCAAAGATCCATTTTTCACCCTTGGGGAGGTTACTCACAAGGCGTCTGTAGCTACAACTGCTGATAACCTTGATTTTCAACAGTCAACCAGATGTTCCACTAGCTCACAAAACTCAAGATATCCAGGAATGAATGTCCCATGGCCCATCTGAAAAGTAGCACTTCTGACTTCCTGATGTCACTCGGTGACACTCCCTTCTCTGGTCACTCATACTCTTTCTCACCCTCTTTGTTCTTTCCTGTTCTCCACAGCTTCAAATTCCAGGGGCAGAGCAGCTCACGGAAGTGAAAAAGGCTTTTGCTAAGATCAAACAATGCAAAAATATAAAGGGAGAAATGAAAATACGGCCAAGGTTGTAAAAGTTGCAAAGGAGTAATTCCCCGAACTGGGTCACAGATGCGTGCGTTTTATTCGTTCTCTCTCTCCTAGGAAGAAATGGCTATAGGCAGGCAGGAAATACTTGTTAGGTATTGTGACTTAAGAAGCAATGTATAGTGGTGAGACAGCTGACAACGAGTGACATAGGAGTGTTCCCTCCAGTTCCCTTGCAAGCCCCAAGCTGCGGAGTTCCAGGGTCATGGCCGACCCCTTCCATGTGCCACAGGTAGGTCCAGGGATGGAGAGTCTGTGCAAAGTCTCAGAAATCAACATCTGGCCATTCTAATCCTGTGGCTGCATGTCACACTTAGGGTTCAAAGAAAACAGCCATGTTGTACTCAACCACATCTTGATCCTTTGCCCCCCAAAAGCCTCTGTCTTCCTGGCATCAGGCCCTATTTACCATGGCAGGTCCAAACCAGCAGCACTAGGATGGTTTAAACCCTGAACTGAAAAAGAGGAAATCTTTTTCACAGCCACAACTTGCCCTGGCATCACAGCACCCTTTTTCAATGACTGGTACAGAGCTGAGTGTCGTAACATCTCTTCCAGCCCCATCTACACGGTAATCTCACCAAAAGGCAAATCGGATGCCCTACCAAGGTCCCCGCCCCACATCTGGGTATCTATTTATTGCCTCCTCTGAAGTGAAAGAGAGGCTATTTATCCAGCGTCTTTGCCCACACCTAATATTAGCAACTTTTCACTTTCTGCCAACCTAACACTGACAAACAGCGTTTCATTATTTTCAAATTTGGGTTTCCCCGTTGACAGTTAAGGTTGAAATGTTCCCCCGGTGGTGACTATCTGCAGTTGCGTTTTTGTAAACTGCCTGCCGTATCGTTCACCCGTATTTCTGTGCTTGCCTTTTCATTCCCCGTTGTTTAGCAGTCTCAGTCTCGTGTCTTTTATTTTTCGGGTTCCAGCTTCTCCTAACTCACGACCTCCCCAGTGCCACACTGGATCTGTCATTTGTATTCCTCAGAACGCTGGAAAAGTAGTTTGTCCACTGCTTTTGTCCCCACCGAGCCGTAAGGATGGACACGCACCATAGTCACCAGCAACTAGCAAAAACGACTGTCCCGACCGCAGTGTAGCTCTGGGGGTGCAGGCGGGAACTCCCTCTTGCAGTCCACAAAGGGATACTTTACAGTGGTGGGAACAAGGCCAGGGGCCAGCAGCGGACCTTAGTGCTCCGAGACCAACATCCCCCTTGCGCTCCAGGCCAGAAGAGGAAAGAGATGGAAAGAGCCTGCGGAGCCCCAGGGGACGCGTGGCCCATCACCGCCTGGCTCACAGAAAAACCTTCCTCCACCTGAGCCCTTAAAATCCACAGCCTCAAATCCTGTGAGATAACACCCTGTTTGAAACTATTACAAACAACAAGTAAAAATAATGCCAAAGAGCTGTGCAGAAACAGAAGGCAGGAATAGGCCGGAGAAACTCAAATCCCCTTCCTGGCAGCACAAGCCATTTGCTTTGCAATTCCGGGGACATTTTCTAAACTACCCATTCCTCGGTTTCCCCTCAGAGAAGACTTTAGACTATTAGCCCCCCACCAAAATAAAATTCATTTCTCCCAAGGAAAAGAAACCTCCTTACAGAACTCGAGAACTGCCAAAATCTTGTCCTATCAGCCAACCTCCACCAGGCCTCAGAATTTGCAGCAAAGAGCTGGTTTTGCAATTCTTTTGGCTTTGCCAACCCTCCAGGGTAAAAAATAATCTCCCCACAAGGATCCAAAGCTCGCAAGTAGAGGAAATCTTTGAGAAAATCTGGGTTGATGAGCAGCTAAGAAAAGCCAGGAGGGAAGAGACACATCTATATATGTTTGCGCAGAAAATAGAAAAGGTTGAAAAGCAATGTGTTTCTAAAATATTGCTTCTGGGAAACCAACCTTCTGTCGCTCCTGTACTCCTCGGGTAACTGGAAAAGGCAGGGTGATTCCCCAACTCCTATTCACAGCCTCCTCAGCCCTGGCTGCAAAACGTAGTAGTGTGCAACTCCGACAGGCAGGCCTGGGTTCGAATCCCTGTCACTTCATCAGCAGACACCAGGCCAGGCACATCACCTCTCTTCAGTGCCCTGCTGCCCCAGCAAGGGTGGGTGGCAGTATTTCACTTGAGGAATTGGAGGCAGAATTAGAAGTTTTGAAAGTAAAGTGTGTGCCAGCTAGTGGGTTCCTGACATGTGGCAGCTGGTTCTTATAGCAGGCACTGCACAGCAGTGATCAAGAGAGCTAGCCGGGTTTGGTGGCCCACATCTGTAATCCTAGCCCTCTGGGAGGCTGAAGCAGGAAGATCACAAATTTCAGCCCAGCTTGAGCATCTTATGAGACCCCATCCCAAAATGGATAAAAAAGAGTTGAGGATGTAGCTCAGTGTGAAGGCCCTGAGTTCAATGCTCAGTAGAAAGACAAAGAGAGAGAGAGAGAGAGAGAGAGAGAGAGAGAGAGAGAGAGAGAGAGAGAGGGGGAGGGAGGGAGGGAGGGAGGGAGGGAGAAAATCAAGACAGCTTCTTTACTTAACAAACTTTTTAAAAATGTGCCTGCGTGTTTAACAAATATGATCTGAGTTTATTGAGTTTAATGGGCAAAGCAGATACACAATGGGCTAGCTAGGTGGTAGAGTAACAAAGGGGAGGACAGTTCATAGGGTCCTTGGCCTCCTGGAGCTCAGGCACCAGGGAAGAATAGTGGTACTGTTATTTACACCCTGACTGAGTACATACATAATTGCCAACTGTGATAAATGTCACAAAGGGAAAATGCAGTGTATTCAGAAAGCACCTCGGGGACCTGTTTTAGTGAAGAAGCTCATGGGCCAAGATGGGAAAAACTAGCTGCAAATGTAAAGGACTAACTAGCTGAAGCAAAGGACTAACTAGCTCTGGCGGGGACCAGAGTCCAGCCGTAGGACCAGCACACAGCCGACGTGGCCCCTTCTGCGAAGCAAAAGGAAGGCCAGAAAGTGAGATTCGAAAAAAGGGCAGCGAGGAGAAGGGGCGTGAGGCTGAGGGCTGGCAGGCCTCACCCTCAGGCCTCTGAACACGGCGCACCTCCAGGGCAAAAGGGGGCTCTCAGATCTACAGTGTAAATCTGCAGTCCTTATCTCCACTGTACCCTTGTTCAAGGAGCACCTCTGGGCCCCAAGCCACATAAGATGAATAGCAGTATTTTCAGGATTGGAAGACATTTCAAAAGCAGCAGGCATATGCATACCTGTGTGTGGGGGTTGGGGGTTCAAATACATAAATGTATGAATGTGCACCCACCACCTTAGCACACATCTCCTATCACTCCTAAGCCATGATCCTTTCAGATCCTGGGATTTCCACAGACAACCACAACCCCATTTCCCACCTCACATTCCAGTCGCCTGACCCTCCACTCCTCCGTGACACGGTTGTGGCTGTCTGTGCCCAGGCTGTGAACCTGAGCTAACATTTATCATCATCTTGACCAGGAAAGTACAGAAGAAGTGGCACTGTGAGGCTTCTGAGGCCAGGACATAAAAACACCATGCCCTTGTCCCGTGTTCTCTTGGGACTCTTGCTCTCGGAACCCAGCTGCCATGCTCTGAGGAAGTTCAAACTGAGCCACATGGACAGACCACGTGGACAGACCATGTGAAGAGGCCACGTGTTGATCTGGGCCAACAGCCATCTCAACCCCAGACGTGGGAGTAATGTTGCCTCGGATGATTCTGGATCCAGCTGTCAAGACGCCCAGCCTGCAGCCTTTCCAGCTGAGGCCCCTGACATAACACAGCAGAGCAAAGCCATCACCATGACGCCCCTCCAAAGCACTGGGAGCAAAAGTGAATGGACGTTTTTTACCGTTAAGTTTGGGGGTGACTTGTTACACAGCAATAGTGACTGGGACAGAAAACACCACAAATAAGAGTATGTGTGCATGCACAAGTATTTTCTGTTAGTTACTGTTCGCCCTTCTGAAGCCTGCTAGAGAGGATGTCTGGAATTCTCCTGAGTTAGAACCCCTAGCCTCCATCTGCACTACTCCTGGAGAAGGATGGCCAGATAGTTTATACCACAGAAAAATTAAACACTTTAAACCACTCAAAACATACAAAAACAATCCATTCTCATTGAAAACATAAAAGAATACCCTCATTAGCAAATCTAACACCCTATTTCAATTGGCTCTGAAAACAGAGATCAAAAATGAGATCTTCAACCACAACAACTGAACAGGGCCCCTGGGGCTCGTCTTTGTCCAATGCTGAAAGCTCATACTCCAGGAAGCAGCATTTGTAGAGAAAACAAAGCCGTGCAAATGAGGTGTAGTTAGCACAATGCCAGGCACTTAAGAGCCCACCAGCTTCTAGTTGTTATTGTTGCTTCTACCGATGTCAGATTTTTCTTGATTCCAGCACTAACCCTTTCTGACCTAAATTAAACAACCCTCGCATTCCATCTCGGCAGAAAAAGTCAGTACAGATTCTTTCCTATATGGCAAGCAAACAAATACTGAAAAATCTTTTCTGTATATAACCAAATCTGAGTTTGGTCAGAAGCCAGGAAAGGGATTTCCGATTCCATATGATTATAAATGTTAGACAACGTTATATAACATAACTGACATACAGCTTTATTTGGTTTGGTAAAAGAACTGTCCTTTTTATAGGAGGAAAGAGAAAGAAAAGAAAGAAAGAGAGAGAAAGAAAGAAAGAAAGAGAGAGAGAGAGAGAGAGAGAGAGAGAAGGAAGGGGTGAAGGGAGAGAGAGAAGACAGGAAGGAAGACCTATTACAGGTTAGAAAACAAGCTCCTGAGATGTTGTCTTTAATAATAACTACATGGCTTTTAAGACAAATACATAAGAATGCTACCTCTGATCATCAAACAGGTGCCCTCTGGGATTATCTACATATTACAAAGCTGCACCCAGATGGTGGCACAAATACCAGGAAACAGAGGTGGAAACAAAGGGCTTAACCTGAGGTTAGTTTTTTCGTCCACTCAACTGCTGTGTGACTTTAAACCAATCGCTCAGACTCTCTCAGTCACAATGTCTTTAAAACAAGGCTAAATTCAAAACTTTTTACCAAACTGAAAGGATCACTAAGTTCAGTGGCCCCCACGGTTCCAGAGTAAGAGACACTACTCAACTGTTTATGCATGCTGTAAGCTGAATAACTATTTCCCGAGCAGAAATGTCATCATTTGCAGATTCACATGCATTAATCTGTTAAAAATTATCTTTTGAAAGCTGGCCTGGCTGCAAAATGCTGATATGCATAATGTGTCGAAATCATACATCTCCAACAGAAGAAAAGATGATTAGAGCTTTAATTACGACTAGAGTGTCATCCTGGGGAAACTGAGGCTGGTAGGCATCCTCCTTAGCACCCTCAACTTTTCCCGATTAGACTTTCAGGAGCTGGCCAGAGCTTTTCCTACACCGGACATGGATGGGAAGAGGAAGGCCAGGAGGAAGACTATAAATGGGAGTAGTAGGGATGGAAGGAAAGGGCTCTGCTATGGAATTAAGCTGAGTAAGGTACCTGAACAGAAATGTCACTGCCAGGGAAACCATTACAATATGATGGCCCAGTGACCAGGCTGCAAGTTTGTGGAGTGCCTGACACCCTGAACCTGACAGCCCATCTTCCCAGAAAGGGACAGGTACTCCTCTGTCATTGACTGACCTCAGTGGGTAACCATATCCAACCAGAAAAACGTCTTTTATATCCCAGAAAGTGGTGGGAACCCTGTGACTCGGAGGCCAGCATACTGGAAAAACGGGCCCCGCCAGAGGTGGCAGGCACTGTCCACTATGGGGCTCTCCGCTAAGGAAAACTGAGAGCCCTCTTAGGGAGCCTCCCCCAGCAGCCAGCTGCCTGGCAGGTCTGAATCTGCCCTTGGAGTAATGTCCTGCTTCACCACCCAGGCAGGGCCCCCTCTTACAGCCCTGTGCCTGAGCACGGGGGCCTCAGAGCCCGGGAGAGAGAGGGGAGCCCAGGGTTTCGCTGAGGGCCGACGCTGCCTCTGTCTTATTACCATATATGCTGAAGTCTGTCAAGAGGACTGGGAAGACCTGAATGACCCTCTGTTCCAGTATAAAGCTCAGCAACGGCCAGTATGAGGGGATCCCTTTTCTGATTGATGGCACCTTGAAATATGTCACCATCACGATCCAAACGCCTCTGTTCTACATATCACAACACCTTCCGCCAGAGCGATGTCAGTCCTAACACCACAGCACACCACCGTGGACACTGCTGTTTCCCCACAAACCCTGACTCTTTGGAGGGCCAGATAGAAAACCATTTTACAAGTCTTCCCTTAGCTCTTTTAGACAGCTGCGCCGTGAGTCCCAATTGATTTTAGCGGACAACTGTTCTGAACACATTTCTGCACATGGTTTATTTCGGCTCCGGAAAAGCCAAGGGCAAAGATAAGACCCCAGTGTGTGTGAAAGCAGAGAGAGACCTGGCACTCAGCGGACGGACGCAGGGACCGAGTGGCGAGTGGTGGGTGGGCCAGTTCCAGTCATTCTGTGCTCAGCAGCGAGTCCACCCCGGTCGCCAGACACGCGGTCCAGGTCTTCCTAGCGCTCGCTCGGGCAGTTTCAGAACAAGCCCACGCTAAACCCAGGCTGCCCCGGCTCACACTTTTTTCCCATCCGAAGTTCCCGACACCTGTTCAGGTAAGGCAGGAAGCAAGGAGCTTTCTAAGCCTCCCACCTTGCTTGTTCCACAGGAACAACACATGGGAACAAGGTGTCACCCAGTCACCAGCCCTGTCGGCCCTTCACACCGGAGCGCACAGGTGGTTACCTGCACGGTGCTGCTTCTGAGCAGCACAACTTCACTCCTGGCCAAGAGGACTGGTGTTGGCGAAGTGTCCCCGGCACCATCACCTCAGGTCCCTCCAGCCTAAGGGAAAGGGGGCCCAGGCAGAGGCGGAGACAGGTAGAGGTTCCCAGGGTGGCCGGGCGCCCAAGCCCGCCCACTTCTGCTCTCGGGGCTCCTCCTCCGACCCCGCGAGGGCACCGGGGCACCGGGTCCCCGCGCGGGCCCGGCCCCAATGTGGCCGGGCAGTTCTGCAACCCCCAGCGCCGCACGGCGCGCACTCACCCTTCCGCTCCCTCAAGCTCGACAGGGACCAGAGCAGCAGCGCCACCGAGGCCAGGAAGCACAGCTGGCTCAGCAGAAGGTCTCCGCGGCGGCGGCGGCGACCCAAGCGCGCGCGGTCCTCGTCGCCTGGCGGCATCCTCCTCCTCCTCCTGCTCGGGCGGCCGCGGCGCCTGCTGTTGCGAGCGGCCGCGGCGAGGAAGGCAGCGCTAGGCAGCCCTGCGCGCGGCACCCGCGCGTCCTCGTCCTCGCCGCGCGCCCTCCCGGCCGCCGCCGCCTCCCTCGGCGCGCCCTGCTCGCGGCCGTCTCCCTCGCCGTCGCCGCCGCCCGGTGCCTCCTCCCCGCCCTCCTCCGCCGCCTCCGCCTCCGCCTCCGCCTCCTTCGCCGCCTCCGCCTCCTGCTCGCCGCGCACCCGCGTCGTCGCCTGCCCGCGCCCGGGGTCCCGCGCCGCCTCCGCGCGCGCCATGGCTCCCACGCTCGGCGCCAGCGCTCGGCCTGGGGCGGTGGCAGAGAAGCGGGAGGAGCAGGAGGAGCAGGAGGGCCGATCGGGGGATCCGGCCTCTCGGGCTGCGGGAGCGCGGCGCGGGGCCTCCCGCCTGATCCTCAGTCCGCGCGCGGGGCCAGGAGCACCGGGTGCCGAGCACCGAGCAAGCTGAGCGCGGGCGAGCGCGGCTGCCTTCGTCCAGTGGGCGGCGGGGGCGCACGGGCGGGGGGCAGTGCCCGGCACGCGGCCCCGCGCGCGATCCCGCAGGCCTCCCGTGCCCGAGGAAGGGGGCGGCGCAGGGGGCCCACTCCGGACGCACACAAGCCAGAGCTGGAACCAGATGTCCACCGAGAAGGATTCGCAACTTTGGGAGAAACCAATGGCCTCATTAGCCCCCTCCCACCCGCAGCCCAGAGTGGGGCCCGATGGTGCGCTTGGCTTCGGCACAGGCCTCCTCCTGCCGGCCCTCTGGGGTTCCCCTCTGCCCCCTTGTGGGGATCCCCCTGCGCACCAGGCTACTGGCTCTCCAGGGGTGTCCTGGCTCTCTCCTCTGGCCCAGACTCACACTTGGCACCCTGATGTGCTGGACCGAGCCCAGAGCTGTGGTTGAGGGCAGTAGCCGCTGGCACGGTCCCTAGGAGAGATGGCCTGAGGGTCCCTGACCAACCTGGGAGAGCACTGCCTGTCCACCCCAAGATCAGAGTCCTGCCCCCCCTTGCATGCCAGAGTTCCCAGTCCTCCTGCCTCCACCGACCAGAGGGGTAGGTACCCTGGAGACCTTCAGGCCCCTCCCAATCCCGCAGAAGGTGCACTGTCCTCCGGGCACTGTCCTGCCAGGCTTCCCTGGCCTCCGCTGGCTGGATGACAAGTACAGCCCTAAGAAGCCTTTGGGGTGAGGCTGAAAACAAAGGTCTTGTTCAGAAAGGATCCCCTGGGATCCAGGTGCCTGGTGACCTCAAGGAGTCTAATCAGACCCAGAAATCTGGCTCCTGGCTCTAGGGCACGAAGGAGGCGGCAACCTCTGTACAGATTTCCCAGGTCTAACGTTGAGATGTGTGCCCATGGATGAGTGACCTTCTGCCCTACAGCCACCCAGATGTCCTGGACAGCAGCTAGGGACAGTGGGGCCAGGCTGGCGGCCCCCTTTCCCATTCCACCGGGCGCGGGTGGGAGACTCGCTTCCTGTGTGTGTCACACACTTAACTACTATTCTTCCAGACGTGTGGAGCACCTTCCCACCGTGCCTGGGTGGCATCCTGTTGCTTAGGGTCACCAGGCACCAAAAAGGACTCAAGCACAAATGAGTGCGTATGGGCTGCAACATCATGGGGATTGCCCAGTGGTGTCACCTGCACTAAGCATCCGGAGACTCGGAAAAGCAAGTGTAGGAGCTCAAAACAAATGAAGTGACTCGGAAAGGCGCTCCAGTAGCGTTTCCTCGGGGAGACTCCGAAAAGTGAAAGGTGCGAGGGAGAATCTGGAGCTAACTGGGTTAGGGGATGAACACTCCCGGCTCAGAGGGCCAGGTGCCACAGGCACAGGAGCTCGTGGTGGGTGGGGGTGATGGGGAGCACCAGGGGCACCCACATTCCTGAGAGAGAACATACCTGTGGCCTGGAGAGAGGAGTCTCTAAGTTGCTCCTCACTTGGATAGATTTGGGAACAAAAGGAGTTTGTGCAGGAAAAGCAGAAGGATCCCGAGCAGACAGCCCCTACCCAGGGAAAAAGGGTCCCCAGCCTGACAGCGTACTAGCATCCTCACCTCCCACCATGTAGTCTGCAGGAGTCAGCAGCGCCCCCATCAGGCCAGTGCCGGTGGAGGCAGCCCTCAGGACTGGTCCCTGGAGGAGCAGTCAGCCCTAAGGGACTTCTCTACCAAGGGAAACTGTGCCTCCGCCACACCTGCCCCGGAAGTTCTGCCGGAAAAAAAAAAAAGATTTTGGAAACAGGGAGCAGGAGCCAGAATGAAGAAAGTGCGCGTGAGCTTCCCGTCAGGATCTCCATGAGTTCTGAGGCTGCTGTTGCCTTTCATTCCTCCATCTGTGTCCGTTTGGTCACGTTTGTGCAGGTGCCTTTAAGAAGATTCCAGGCTCCAGCTAGGATCAGAGAAAGTCTAAGAATGATATCTCCTCCGAAGTGAGGCACCTTCAGCCTTCCAGGACCTACACAGGGATTTTCCCAGGGCACCTCCATGCCCGGCTCCATGCCCCAGTTCCAGTTTCCATCTCCTCTACAGACATTGTAGGGCTTGATGTGGGGCATTGGCGTGATGACTTTTTCCCAGAGCTGCTTTTGTAACAAAAATCGAAAGCGTCTGGTGACCACCTTGTTCACTGAGCGCTGGCCAAGCCTCCCAGCGCCAGCGAGCCGGCCTCGCCTGTGCCGCCCCTTGGTCTTTCCAGCTCACCTGCCTGTGTTGCTTACAGTGCCGGGACCTGACAGCAGTTTCCACAGCAAAGATAGGTTGTGTCTCCATTACACCAAATGCTGCCAGTGTGTCACACAGATGAGCCACTGGTTTAGAAGGGGACAGGGGAAAGAACCAGAAAATCACAGAAGCCACTTGCCTGCCATGGCTGCTCCATAAGACAACGAGACAAGGTCCAAGCACACAGGACCACTAGATGTCCACAGAAGCTGATAGGCACCGTAGGAGCAACCCTGGCGGAGGGGAGGAGCAGGAGCCACCCTTCCATGGACCATTCCTGGAACAGACCTTGCATGACCAGGCCTCCTGTCATCATGTAACTCCAACCTGGTCTCAGGAAGTTGTTACATTGATGGTATCCATGGATGCTCAGTTACCTCCAGGTGAGCCCTGGCACTTGCATCTTCACAAAGATTTGCACAAAACCCACCTTCAGGAGGAGGACCTGACCTGTGCCCATCCCGGCCTCTGCTGTTACCACAGATCCCAAGAGACCATTTCTTAAAAGTGCTCCCACCAGGGCAGCATTTTAAAGGCCAAGAATCCAGACCCTCTTCTGCAGTGAGTCCACACTCCACATCTCGAAACTTTGACAGCACCAGGAGGATAAGGAGGAACAGGAGTCAGTTCAGGTGTGCAAGGTATGACTGCTGTTCAAAGGAACCACACACCTCATAGCAATTCCCAGTTTTTAATTTTCTTCTGCCCAACCGTGTGCATTTCTGTGGTGATTTTTGACTTCCTGCATAGACATGACAGATTTTTTTTTCCAAGTGAACTATTGTCAAATTCCCAGTCACCTTCTAAAAACCTTACTCAGGTATATAATATGCAGAGAGCACTTACACACATAGCATAAGAGTTCAGCTCAGTGATTTTGTGGATGTTCACGCAGCCTATCAAGTAAGTGCCAAGTCAGGGCGCAGAAAATTTGCTGCTTGCCCCACATCTCCTTGCACCAGCCCCTCCCAGGCAGTAATCTCCCCACCTGACTCTCCCCTTGCCTCTGGCGCTAGGTGGTAGTTGCCTGCCCTTCATCTGCAGGAAAATGGAGGCTGCTTTGGCTCAGCATGTGCACACCAGTTTGTGCGGCTTGGATTATTCCTTCTCATTCTGTGTAGGTGTATGTTTCTTTCTACCTGACACTTCAGTTCTCTTCCAAGTTTAGTGTAAGCCAAGAATAATCAAACCATTGCTTCTAGATCAGAGACAAATGAATGACCTCCCAGACTGGTCGGTTTTATAAGAAACTCCAGCTGAAACTGAAACGGTCCAGGGCTGCTCCACAAACTGGTTTCCCCACTTAAGGAGAGGCCTGGGGCAGGACTGCAGGAAACGGCCACTGACAAACTTTGGACAAGTAGAAGAATTCCCATGATGTCCAGAAATGTCTGAGCAGCCTGTAATAGAAAAAGGCAGTTCAACCTATGGTCTGGGCATTGCTTCCACCCCTTTGTCTTGTAAAGGAGAGGAAGGTAGAGCAGGCACCATCTGGAAAGGTGCACCCCGGCCCCTGATAGTCATAAAGCATCCTTTCAATGTGATGCTGGTGGGCATGAAAGGAATCTGCAGAAATACCCACCCCAGCCCCACCGAGCACCTGGGACCAGGAGGCCTGCTGCGCTGTGCTGTTGGCCAGCTCCCAGGGAGTCTCCCATGTTAAGGCTTGAGACCTGTCATTTTTGAGGAAGGAGCAGGTTGGCATGTGTTTTGGTTGAATCCTGGGCATGGGGGAAGCAATCTAAAAAGAGGAAGTATAACACCTGGTTCCTACTTGTCAATATTTTCACCTGACTTGGGTGATTTAAAAAAAAATACATAGTACACAATACACCGCTAGATATTTCTACATCTCTTGTTCTGCATGAGTACTTTTTGTTTTTGTTTTTGTTTTTGAGACAGGGTCTCTCTAGTTCACGCCGACCTTGAGCTCACTATGTAGCCCTGGCCAGCCTTTCACTCACGGCAATCCTCCTGCCTCAGCCTTCCCAGAGCTGGAATTAAAGGCATGTACCGAAGTACCTAAGTACTGTTGTTGTTTTCTTTAAAAAAAAAAAAAACTTCTATTAATAAATTCAGAATCATAGGCCTAATAGACTAAAAATTTTAAACTCTCAGAAGACAAAGTTAAGAATTCACATTTTGAGCAATTCACTGTACTATCAGGATCATTCAGAAAGAAAGCTCTCAAACACGTCTGACTTACTGTGTCCCTCTCCGCCTGGGCATGCAGGATTCAAGTGTGGCAGCGAAGCCAGAGAAGGCCCCGGGGCATATTTGTGTTCACACATTTTGTTAGTATTAGGCTTAGAAATTCCATGCTTTTAATGAAGGTGAAATTGTTTATCATTTTTTGCAACTAATAAACTGACCTTTATTTTTCCTCTAATTTTTATTCTTATTATAATGCGCAGGTTGCAGTACGTAGTGGCCACAGTGTGGAGTTTGTCCATACACATAACACATCTTAAATCCTTTTCATCCCTTTCCCTATTTTCCCTTCCCTTCCCCCACCAGCCATCTCTTGCGCCCATTCACATTTGAGAAAGACCTACAGCTCTATTTCCTATTACTGATCTTTTGTTTTGACCTTTATTTGTAGTTTGGGCTTGTCATATGAGAGAAATCATGTGATATTTATGCTTGTGTGTCTGATTTATTCCACTTGACATTATAGTCTCAAGGTGCATTTCCTGTATTTTCTTATAGATGACTCAAACTTATCCTTCTTTGTGGCAGAGTATACTCCATTGTGTGTAAACACCGCATTTTCTTTATACATTGGCCTGCTGACAGACAAATAGGCTCCTTCTAAAATTGAGCTCTTGTGAGTTCTGCAACAATAGACATGGGCATGAATGGTCCCAGTGATAGGGCCCTTTAACATTTTTAAAATTTCAAAACTTCATCTTAATAGGTTGTCATTACCAACAGAGTGAAAAGAAAAGTCACAAATTGGGAAAAAATTTTAGCCAACTCTCCCTTGGACAAGGACTTCTATCTAGAACATATATAGAATTTTAAAAAGTCAGGCTCCCCCAAATTCAAAGACCCAATCCAAAAATGGGTATCTGAGATGAATGTACACTTCTCAGATAAAGAAATACAAATGGCAAATAAATATATGAAAAAATGTTCAACCTCTCTGGCCATTCAATAAATGCAAATTGAAACAACACTGAGATTCCATCTCACCTGAGAAAGAATGGCTCTCGTCAAGTAATTAACCAATAACAAATGCTGAAGGGGCTGTGGGGAAAAAGGAACCCTTCTCCACTGCTGGTGGGAGTACAGACTTGTCAACCACTGTGGAAATCAGTGTGGAGTTTCCTCAAAAACTAAAATTAGAGGTCCCATTCAACCCTACTATTCCCCTTCTGGGTATTTTCCCAGAAGTGAAAACATCATATCACAGCAATATATGTGCACCCATGTTTATAGCAGCACAATTTGTAATAGCTAAATCATGGAAGCAAACCAAATGCCCATCACTGAGGAATGGATAAAAGAGATGTGATATTTTTATACAATGGAGTATTACTCAGTTATAAAGAAAGATAAACTCAAGGTTTTTTTAGATAAATGGATGTAACTGGAGACCATACTCGTAAGTGAAATAAATCAGACTCACATGTGTAAACGTTGTATTGTCTCCCTAGTGTAGGAACCTGAAAGTGTAAATAAGATCCAAAAGGTACAATAGAGATTATGAAAGAGAAAGGACTGCTCAAAAGGCAAGAACAACTGGGATGGGGAAAGGAGAAAAGAAGGAAGCGGGGGGGGGGGCGGGGGGAGGGTATATATAGATACACAAGATAGCTAAGATAATCATACTACTAATTTCTATTAGTTCTTTTAAAGGCTTATATTATTTGATTAATTTTGTATGCCTGTATCTGGTAATCTGAACAACCACTTTGAAGAGAATAAAATGCAATATAATAACCACTGTTAACTCCTATCATCTTGTTTTTGAAATTCTGTACCATTTTCATTGGGTTTTTTTCCTCATTAAAATAGAAAAATTTTTAAAGTTCAAAACCTCGTCTTAATAGATCATATACCTTAAGTTTAAAAAAAAGGAAGCTGTATTATGAATTGTGCAATACCATTTTGTAAAGTTCAGGAGAATCACCTCTCCTTCTCACACTCTCTCTCCTGTATGTATGATCCTGATAGAGTGAACAAATTCCTCAAATTACAAAACTTAGTGGTTTTCCTCTGAGGCTTTAAAAATGGTTAGCAATGGGTCCTCCTGGAGGCAGGATGGTAGGACTTGGGGAAAGAGCAAGGGATAAAGAGGGGTTTCCACTTTTTATTTAGTACTCTACTATAGCTTCTTTTTAAAAGAGAGAATAGTAAAATAACAATAGCAAAATACAACCAAAACAAAGCAAGAGCATAAAAAATGCTACGGGGCTTCAAACAGAATGACAGCAATTAACAGTGGTTGTTTTTTACATATTGTTATCTTCAACAAAAGTGCTCCGATTCCCAGATGTTAAAATAGAAGATTGATCAAACGATTAAAGAGAAAAAGAAAATAATAATTTAAAAAGCATTAGAGACAATACAGAATTTCACTAGACAAGATGGTAGGAATTCACCAATGACTGTTATATTGCATATTGTTGTCTTCATATCAGTTGCTCAGATTACCAGATATAAGCATGCAAATTTGGTCAAAATATAAAAAAAATTTAAGCATTAACTGTTTCTTTCAATAAACCACCAGACATCAGCAGTATAGTTATCCCAGCTACCCTTCTCTCTCTCTGTCTCTCTCTCTTGCTCTCTCTCTCTCTATATATATACATATACATATATAGCCTTAGTTCTTTCTTTTTAATCTTTCCCTCATCCCAGTTGTTCCTTCCTTTGAGCAATTTCTTTGCCTTTCATATTATCTATTGTACATTTTGGACTTTATTTACTCTTTCAGGTTCTGAAAGGGAACTAGGGAAACAATTATGATGTTTACCCCTGTGGATCCAATTTATTTCACTTATGAGTATGGTCTCTAGTTGCATCCATTCACCTATAAAAGCCTCGAGTTTATCCTTTTTTATAGCTAAGTAATACTCCATTGTATAAAAATACCACATCATTTTTCATCCATTCCTCACTATAGCTTTTGAAATTATTTTTGCCTCATCGGTAGGTCTCACTTTTCAGTTTAAATAACGGAGATGACGGAGAGGAGCCTGACTGTGCAGTGCTGCAGACAAGCTGAGTTGCCGGAGAGGGTGCGGGGGACCTCGGCTGCTGAGCTGGTAGGGCTCGGGCCTGGCGTCCAGGGTGCTGGCTCCCGGCCCAGGGCCTGCCGCTGTGTGCAGAGGTTCCTTTCCCAGGGCTCAGCAGAGCTGGCTGCGACAGGAACCTGGACTTGGGATTCTCACCTGGCCACAGGTCTCGGCTGTGGTCCCTTCTCCCTGTACCTCAGTCTCCTCGCAAACAATGGGAACAGTTGATAACCCTTCTTCAGCAGGACGTTGGCAGCAAGGATGGATTTTTGAAAGCACAGAACTTTCAAAGGCCAGTCCCCTGAGTTATCCTGAGGAAGAGACTTCCTGCAAAAATATAACATCCGATGGCTGAGTCGAGGCTAATTCAGCCCAGCTCAGCTGTCTGGTGTAATAAGCCAAGAACTAAGCCCTCATCACCAGAGAGACCTGCGGGGTCTGAATGCGCCCCCCCTGCAGCCTTGGTTCGTTTCCTGACCTATGTCCCCAGCAGGTGCCAGCTACCCAGAACAGGACGACTCAGTGCTTCAGGCAGGGAAAGGCTGTGGAAGGGCGCCCCCTGGCGGCAGTGGCAAACACCATCCTGGGGGATTTCCTATGTGTATCCACCTGTCCTTGGAGTTTTTTGTTTTTTTGTTTTTTTTTTTTTGCGGTACTGGGGATCGAACTCAGGACCCTGCGCTTGCTAGGCAAGCGCTTATTCCACTGAGCTATATCCCCAGCCCCCACCTGTCCTTGAACTTGACCTGTTCCTCCTAATCCTAGACTGAATTCACAATCACTTTTCTTTCCATGTTACTGCTCAGTCAAGATATAATTCAAAGGACAGGTGTGTCACATAAAGCACTTCCTGTCCCCCAAATGTTTTCCACTGGCGAGATTTTTCTCACCTTTTTATTACCTATCCATGCTATCTTTAGGTACCTAAATATTTTATTTGTTTAATATTGTACCTGAGATAGGACTCATCTACAGCACTTCCCCTCAGTCATTTACATCCTTACTACTCAAAATGTTGTCCCAGGACCAATAGAGACCAACAGATAGTTGCCTATGGGAGGACCTGTCAGAAATGCTGAATCCCAGGCTCAACACAGGCCCACTAAATCAGCATCTTCACTTTTCCAAAACCCTCAGAATATTCCTATCCACAATGGAGATGGAGAAGCCTGGATCTGGTTGGTACTTCCTCACAGACAAGATGGCTAGGACTTCATAACTCTTAGCTCATTTTGTCTTATAACAAAATACCTCAAGCCAGACTACTGATAAAGAAGTTTATTTGGTTCACAGTTCTGTTGGCTGAAAGGTCTAAACAGCATGGTGCCATCCCAGTGAGGGTCCCCTGGATGTGTCATAACATGGCTGGGTATAAAAGGGGCCAAGTATATTGGGGGTGGGGTCCCCTCTTGAACAATCTGCCCTCACAGTACTAATCTAGCTTGTCAAGAGTGAGAACTCCCAGGAGTACTCTAGTGTGGGGTGTGTCTTGGTTACTTTACTCTTGTTGCTGAGACAAAATACCCAACACCCAAAATGAAGAAAGGAAAGGTTTATTTCGCTTACAGTTTGTGGAGGTTTCAGTCCATACTTGGCTGCTTCAGAGGCAGAGTGGCACATGGCAGAGGGCAAACTGTTCTTGGCAGCAGAGCACAGCAAAAACAACCAGAGCAAAAGGGAAGAATGGCTGCAAGCAGCCTCCTTTTCTCCCCTACATTGTAAACAAGCTACCCCCACCCAGGGGGCGTGTAGCTCTCACACAACCTCCATGCCCTCCTCTTCCACAGGCTCAGGATGTGTACAAAGTAAGCACCCTGGCTTCCTGCTGAGTCACTCAGCTAAACCTCTAGACTCCCCGTTGACACAATGTATCAACCATAACAGGGTGGTACCCTCGTGGTCTGATTACCTCCCTCTAGTTACCTCCCTCTAAGTTCCTCTACCTCAGTGCCACCAGGTACAGGGACCAGGCTTCCAGAATTTGTACATTTTGGATTTTATTTACTCTTTCAGGTTCTTATCAATCAGCTGTATTTATGACAACACTCAACTTTACATTTTACATGCACCGTTTTATAAGCATCTTCCCCATATCTCTTTTGCATTTAAACATCTCTTAAATATGGAAAACTAACAAAACCAAATCCCCAGAGTTTAAATATTCAGAGTAACCAATAAGCGAGGAGCTCTTGGGGCCCTGTGGAGGAAGAATTCCAGCTATTGTATAAACAGTAAGCTGTGAGTTCCACTCAAGTCATTGTATTCCATGTACTACTCAAAAGAAAACCTTCTAAGTTAAAGCCCAGATCTACTGTAAGTGTTGTTACTTTGATAACAGCATCAGTGAACAAGGCATCTAAAACACAAAACAAGGTACAACCCAAACTTTGAGACAGTATCTTGAGAATTCCAGAGTCCGATCTTGCCCTGGCAAATTCCTTTTGTTATCTGTGTTCCTGCCCTTGGTCTGCATTTGTCATGTTTTCATTAGAATGCTATATGCCACAGCAGCAAGGTTTTTTATTAAAATGACAAAAATGATTATAGGAATGAAAAATATGATGCTCAAAAGTGGATGCAACCGTTTTTGTTGAACTTTTTGTTTTTAGCTAATTTTAGCTCCTGGTTAGTTGAGCATTGGTGAAATATTCACCTTTGGTACTAGGATGCCAATGATGCAGAAAGTTGCAAAAGATATTACAAAGGTTTGCAGCTACCCATCGTCAAGCTTCTCCAAACAGTATCTCCTGGGTGTCTGTAATACAACAGAGTGATGGGATTAGCATAGGTATAATATCACAAAGCAAACTGCAGGGCTTATTTAAAGGATGTGGCTCAGTGGCAGAGCATGTAAAATGCCCTAGGTTCCATCCCCAGCACCAGAAAAAACATCACCATTTTTTCTCCGGATATCCTTCCTTCTATTCTGCTGTTCTATCAAGGGTCCCACTTCTTGTTATTATATCTCCCTATCTTGGCCAATCTGTGGTAATTCTTCAGGTTTTCCTTCTCTTTCATGACTTTTTGACACTATTGAAGCACACAGAATTTATTCTACAGATTAGCCCTGGATTTAGGTCTGTCAGACATTTTCCCATGATTTACCTGAGGTTATGCCTTTACAGCAGGGAAATATCCTTCTGGGTGTCTCCTACCAGGGGACCAAGATGTCAGCTCTATGTCTTATTACTGGTGACATTAACTTTAGCACTGGAGTTAACCATTGGGGTGGATACTTCGGAATTATGCACATGTTGTTTCTCCTCAAAATTACATCCAGTAATTTTAACATCTGTGCATAGATCTTTGCATAGCAATGATCACAGGGGAGAGTCAACAGTTTTATCAAAAGTTCCTTGCGTTTTCCTGAAGCAGCAGCTAACTATGAGGGGAAATTCAAGGGGTGTAAGTCTCCTATGATTCTGTGAAAGACTCTTCTCTATAGGCTGAGTGTTATGATTTGTGTCTGCATGTCCTCCCAAATCCTCATGCAGTTATTTCATGGCTTTTAGAGTTTATGACTGATCCATGATCCAATGCTGGGACTATGGGTGGGAGAGCTATACCTGCCCTAGGGCAGATAGTTTGCTGGGATTATGGGTGGGAGAGCTATACCCTAGGGGGAATAGTTTATATACGTAAGGGAGAGAAAGAGGCTGCCTGCTTCATTCCTGCGGCCATTCCTCCCTTTTGCTGGTTGTTTTTGCTGTGCTCTGCTGCTCTGAACAGTTTGCCCTCTGCCATATGCCACTCTGCCTCAGAACAAGCCAAGTATGAACTGAAACCTCCACGAACTATAAGCTAAATAAACCTTTCCTTTCTTCATTTTGGGCATTGGGTATTTTGTCTCAGCAACGAGAGATAAGTAACCAAGACACTGGGAATGGAAGGAGGAAAGGAAGCTGTGGTTAAACATTAGCAAAAAGCCAGGCATGGTGGCGCATGCCTGTATTCCCAGCACTTGAGAGGCTGAGGCAAGAGGATTGTTGCGAGTTCGAGACCAGTCTGCGCTACAAAGTGAGTTCAAGACCATCCTGAAATGCATAATGAACCTGTGTCTCAAACAAATTTTTTAAAAATCTAAACAATAATAAGGATTCATGGCAAGAGGAAAACAGGAGGTTTCCACACTCTCTTGGTAGTCCAGGTGCAGATGAGATTTCCTGTTTGTAGATCTGAAATCTACCAGTCAAAGACTCAAGGATTCTAAACCTTTAAGTTGTGCCTTTAAAAGAACTAGGATGCCACTGCTCTGGAATAACCACACAACTGTCCACATACCAGACTCACTGTTAGTAAAGCACAAAAATCAGGTGGAGACAGTTATTTTACTAAACGACATTGCACTAGTAATTTTTAAATCACTTACATTTTATTAGCATTAACAAATTTCTTTGGTAGACACAGTTTTCACCTTTGAATGCTGACCTTATTTTTTGTGAAGAAATATTTGGTCAGATCTATCAAGGGTCATGCTAGGAGTGTTTTACAATTTCAAAATGTCCTAGTTCAAGTGTTTTGCTCTTAATATGAGCATCATGCTCTCTTTGTGTTTAAGAGAAACCCCAAAGGCATGGAAGGTACAACAAGGGCTCCTTGCTCACCCAGTGGACCCTTTAATTCCCTCTGAAACAGCAAGATCTGGTCCCAGCACCACTGCAAAAATTCTACCAAAGCTCAAGAAACCAGGAGTTAAGACTAGCTTTTCCACAGAGACATAGGGCTGGGAAAATATCACAACTTCCAGGTACCTTCATTTCCTTCATTTATAAAAATACCTGTTTTTTCTCCCTCTAAGATAAAGAACTACCACATCATCACTCACAGTGACACCCAGCTATACAGGAATCTCAGTTTTCTGAGAAGGATAAATTACTGGTTCCCCATGTGGATCACAGGTGTAAATACTTGTGATCTTTGTGAATTCCTCATATAGTAGCTATCACCCACGACATGATTGCTGGTGTTCTCCATACGGCAAAACCTCACACAGGCATTGTTTTAGAGTTTGAGGATCTTCCCCTGATGGTAGAGGAAGCCTGCCTGAAAATCTCTCCCTCCACACCTGCAAGGAGAACACTGGGGGAAACATGCACAATCAACTTTTTCAGGACTCAAAAAATCAACCAAAGATCTCCATCACTCTGGGGAGCATTTATTCAAAAAAAACAATGGCTAAGATCGACTAAGAACAGAGAGCGTGTCCCTTTTAGCTTGCCCTGTTCCCTCTCCTGCCTCCTAGCTCCGAGGTAGTGTTGACAACCAGTAATCCTCTTTCACAAAACCAGCAGCCAAACAGCCAGGGAAGAGGCAGCCTGTTATTTCCGGAAGTGTAGATGGTTCTCTAAAGGCTCTTCTTTATTTAACCTGACTCAGAATTCAGCCAATGAAAATAGCCTTTTTGCCTGTGGGGATTTGTTGGAAATAATCAGCAACAATTGTTTAACATCATGCCTCAGGCCAGGAATCACAGAACAAAGAGTAGGCTAACCAAGAATTTAAAAGCAAAATCTAGGGAAAGAGATGTCCTTGGGGAGCTTCAAAAACACCTGCAATTGCCAAGGGTATAGCTCAGCAGTAGAAGCACCTGCTTGCCAAGCACGAGGTTCTGAGTTCAATTCCCGGTACCCAGAAAGAAAACACCTACATTCATGACAGTGTAGGATGCTACATACACATAAGACTATGTGAATGCCCAGGCCTCTGCACATGCTCTGGAAGGACCTGAGAGGGCTCTAAACGCCTGACTCTGATCATTTGAGGTTTTATGCAAATGGAGGAAAAAGAGGGGGGCATGGCTCCTGGAATGGTCACAGTACCCATGTCTTGGGACTACCCCAGCTCTGACTAGGAAAGGAAGGTAACTACTATCCTGAAAGCATAAAGCTCACTGGTAGAGGTAAGTTCATAGTCAAATGCAGAATAATTCTTGGTGAAAATGGTGATGTGCAAATCCTTGCAATCTCTAGCCTGGAGGTTAAAAGTCAAAACAGTCAAAAACAACTATAACCAAAAGGTTGTTAAGGAATCCACAATATTTTAAAAATGTAATTCGTGAAAACAAAAATGTAAATTACACTGGCAAGCATAAAGGTCTACAGCATAGAACTTATGGCAGGTGTGTTGTAGCAGGTTCTTTCTCATTGAAAGCTCTAAAAGGTTTGCCATCACTGGTCTCATGCACGTGACTGAAGTTATGTCATTACCAGCTTAAAATAACCTATTGTAACTATAAAATGTATGATGTCAGCCCCGTGATAACTATAAAGCAAAAGACTGCAAAAAGTATAAAAATGCAAGGATCAAAGCTTAGCCAAAAATCAGAAAACAGAAAAATCACCAAATCATGAAAGTAAACAAAAAAGAGTAGTAAAGTATTTGTAAGACAACCAGAAAACAACAAAATGGCAGGATAAGCTCTTATCCATCAATACAATTAAATGTAAATGGATCAAACTCTCCAATCATAAGACACAGAATGATTGAATGAATAAAAAACAGGATCAAACTACACGCCACCTACAGGAGAAACACGTTAGCATTTAGAACTCAATAGACTAAAAGTGAAGGGATGAAGGAAGATATTCTGGGCAAATAGTAATCAGTAGAGAGCAGGAATGGCTATACTTACATAAAATGAAACTCAGGTCAAAACTTTTATGATAGACAAAGAAGGTGATGATAAATGGGTCAGCCCATCAGGCCAGAATCATTATAAATCTACACACACCCAACATCAGAACACCTAAACGTGTAAGGCAAATATTCATGGACCTGGAGGAAAAAACAGAGAGCAAAAAAATAATAGCAGGACACGTCTATGTCCTACTTTCAACGAAAGAATCAAGGCAAGAAGCTAATAAGAAAATATTGGAACTGAAATGCACTTTACCTTGAATGAACCTCATGATCACATATAGAGCATTCTATCCAACAGCAGCAGAGTACACATTCTTTTCCAGCACTCATGGAATGTTTTCCAGGATAGACTATATGTTAGGCCACAAAATAATTCTAGACAAATTCAAGATTGAAATAATCTCTAGCATTCTTCTCAACCACAACAGTATGAAACTAGAAATCAATAACAAGAGAAATCTTGGAAGATTTACAAACATGAAAATTAAACATAGTGCTCCTGAACACTGAATGAGGAAAAAAAAAATCAAAGGGGAAAATTTCAAAAAGTTACTTAGGACAAAATCACAATGGAAACATATCACCATATCAAAACCCATGTGAAGCAGCAAAAGCCATCTAAGAGGGAATTTTATAGGAATTAATGCTTCCTTTAACAAAAAAAGCCTCCAAATAAGTAAACTAATTTTATGCCTCAAAAAGCTAGAAAAAGAACAATCCAGACCAAAGGAAGCAGAAAGAAAAAAATATAAAGATCAGAAAAGAAGTCAATCAAGGAACAGAAAAATCATAAAAGATTATAAAGTTGAATTGGTTCTTTAAAAAATAATCAACAAACCTTTACCTAAAATAAGAGAAAAAGAAAGATAAATAAAAAGTCAGAAATGAAAGTGGAAACATTTCAATAGATACTTCAGAAATAAAAAAAGTATCCTAAGGGTCTATTGTAAACAATTATGTACCAACAAATTGGATAACTTAGAGAAAATGGAAAAAATATTACCTTTTAAGACTGGGTCAGGTAAAAATTAAAAGTTATACAGACAAATAACATAAAGATATGGAAGAAACAACTATGTAGATCATCTAACAAAGGAAACCAAGAGAAGATGGCTTCTTGGTAGAGAATTCTACCAAGTATTCAATAATTATTTTCAATATTTCTTAACATCGTCCAAAAAATAGACCCAGAGGAAAAACTTCCATATACATTTATGAGGTCAGCTTCATCCTGATGCCCAAGCCAAACAGAAAGACCACAAGAAAAGAAAATTATAGGCCAGTATTTCTGATGAACAATGATGCAAGCTTTCTCAATAAAGCACTAGTGAACTGAATTCAACATTCCATCAAAAATGTTATACATCATGACCAAGTAGGATTTATTCCTGCTGCATATGGCTGGTTTAAAACATACAAATCCATCAATAAATGTGACACTTCACAGTTTGAGAAATTAAAACCACATGATTTTCTCCATTGATACAGAAAAAACATTTGACTAAGTTCTGCTTCTCTTTTTGATAAAAATGTTCAGCAGTTTAAGAATGGGGTAAAATTTTTCAACACAATGAAGAACATTTGTGAAAGACTCTCAGCTACATCACAATCAATGGGATGCAGCTGAAAGCTTTCCCATGCAGTCCTAGTGAAGGCAGCTGCCACCCTCAAACAATTCCATTCAACAAAACATTAAGTGTTTTAGCAAGAGCCAATCAGGCACAAAAGGAAATAAGAGGCATTCAAGTTGGACAGGAAAAAATAAAAGTATCTCTATTTACAGATGACATGACCCTATATGCAGAAAGCCCAAAGATTCCACCAAAAAGCCTATTAGAACTGGTAAGTAAATGAAGTAAAGTTGCAGGACACAAATCAGCATACAAAAGTCAGTAGTTTTATACACACAAATAATCTAGCTGAAAAAGAAATCAAGAAGACAATCCCATTTATGGTGGCATCAAAAATATAAAACAGGAATAATTTAACCAAGGACATAAAAATATTTCTACACCAAAAGCTATGAAACAGTGATGAAGGACATTTAAAAAGATAAACATAAATGGAATGATATCCCATGTTCATGGAGAAAAATTAATATAGTTAGAATGTTCATGCTACCCAAAGCAATATACAGCAATATTACAAAAATAGACCCAGAGGAAATACGTCCAAATACATTTTATACCATGCCTTTTAAAGTTCTAAGCAAAATTCTTCAAAAAAGAAGAAAAACACTCCTGAACTTTGTTTGGAACCAACAAAAAACCCCAATAAACAAAACAATACTATGAAAAACAAAGTTGGAAGCTTCATGTTTCCTGACTTAAAATTACAGTGGCACCTCTGTAATTTTAAGAGGCACCTCACTAATTTAATTCATTCAGTGATTCTGGGGAAGATAGCTGGGGTCATGTTTGTCACCCAATCTGGAGTTTGTGAATGGAAGCAAACTTTTGCCCAATGCTTGTGTTTGCAAACTAAATTGGTCACAAACTAAAGTGCTTGTGAGCTGAGATATTACTGTCTATTACAAAGCAATAATAACCAAACAGTATGGTGCTGGCACAAAAAAAAAAAGACCAATGAAACATAATAGAAAACTCAGAAATAAATTTGAACATACACAGCCAATTAATTTTTGACAAGGGCATTGATAGGATACAATAGGAAAAGGACAGTCTTTTTAATGAATGGTTCTTGGAAAACTGGATTTCCACATGAAAAAGAAAAAATATTAGACTATTAACTCCCATTCCACATAAAAATCCACTCAAACTTGAACAACAATCTAGGTATAAAAAACTAAAAGCCAAAGAAGTCCTGGAAGAAAACTTAGAGAGAATATTCCTTGACATTGGCCTTTAGGATATTTTACCAAAAGCTTGGGATACAAAAGCAAAAATAAATAAATGGAACTACAACAAACTAAAACTTTTCAAAGGAAACAATCAATAATATGAGAAGGCAATATCAAAATTGGGAAAAAATTCCAAACCCTAGACCCAAGAAGTTAATATCCAAATGTATAAAAAAAAAACTCTTACAATTCAGCAGAAAGGCAAATGTACTGATTTTTTTTAAGAAACTAGGTTCTGCACAGATACTTCTCCAAAATAGATATAAATGGCTAACAGTATATGACAAGGTGTTCTATATAACTAATCATCAGAAGACTGCAAACAAAAACTACTACGAGGTATCACCTAATGCCCACCAGCATGGTGGTTAGAGAAAAGAAAATAGGGAAGAACTGTATGGAGAAAGGTGAACCCTAGCACCCTGTGGGTAGGAGTATCAGTTGGTATGGCCATTCTAGAACACAGAATGGGGTGTTTACAAAGACATTAACAGTAGAACTATCATATGACCCAGAAATCCCTCTTTGGACTATACACTCAAAGCTGACATCGCCACCTCACAGAAAGGCCTGTGTGCCCGTGGGTTGTTGCAGCACGATTCACAATTGCCAAGATATGTAAACAACTTAAGTGTCCATAAATGGATGAATGGAAACAGAGAATGTTGGGCAGCATTCCTCCTTTAGCCACGGTTTTGCTTTCCACAGTGTCAGTTACACATGGTCAGCCATGTCTTGAAAATATTAAATGGAAATTTTCAGAAAAAGCAATTTGTAAGTTTTAAACTATTCACTCTTGTTGGGGGAGGACATAGGCCAAAGGATGTAAAATAGCAGAGACACAGGCTACCCACGTCTAGAGAACTAATGTACAACATGAGGACTGTAGCTAATAAAATCGGATAGTGTTTAGGATTTTTGTTAAATAAATTCATCTCATCTCACAATAAAGCTAACATGGGAGATAATAAATGTTAATTTGCTTCAATATAGGAATCATGCCGGGTGTGGTGGCACACATCTGTAATCCCAGGACTTGGGAGGCAGAAGCAGAAGAATTACTGTGAGTTTGACGCCACCTGGGCTACAAAGTGAGTTCAAGGCCAGCCTGAACTGTATAGTGAGACCCTATCTCAACAAAACAAACATATATATATATGAATCATTTTGGTATCAGTATATCCCATAAAATTATTGTATATCTCAAATAATCAAAATAAAAACTTTAAGAGAGCCCATTAGGCTGAAATGAAACATACTTGAGCACAACTCAAATCCACATGAAAAAATAAAGGACACTAGTAAAGGTCACTATGGAAGTATATATAAAAATAGTGTAAATATATTTCTACTCTGTAGCTTTTTGATACTATTGGATTTTAAAGACAACTGCATAAAGCTATGCTTACAAATCTGTGTTGGTTGGTACCAAATGTATAAAAGTGTGATTTGTATGACAATGACAGTATAAAACAAGGATGCATTCAAAAGTTTTACACACCATTGGAATTAAGGTGGTGTTAATCTGAGGCACACTGTTACAATGGTGACAGTAATCTCCAGAAAAATTAGTAAAAACTAGCTTTCAAAATTTGCAAAACAAATAATGATAATTAAAATAATACCCCATGAAAATTTCTACTTAACACAAAATAAACCAATGATGGAAAAACAGAAGACAAATTATGTAAGCCACATAGCAAACAAATATAATCACTATGTATTATAAATAGGCTAATAAGAAATAAAGTTGAAAAAAATAGAAAAATGGTGAGTACAATCCTAACTTAACACTTAGTAACATTAAATGGAAATAGATCACATGTTAACTCACACAGAAATTTGAAGAAAGGTTTAAAAAAAAGCATGGTTGAGTTATGAACTATCCACAAGGAGTGCATTTTAGATTCCAAGACATAGATTGAGAATGAACAGATCCCAGCAAACACCAACCAAAGAGAGCTGAGTGGCTATAGTAACATCAAATGAAGTAGAATGTATGATTAAAAATTGTTTCTAAAGACAAAGGACATTTTACAATGATAAAAGTGCCAGTCTATCAAGAGAGTATGATTACAAATATATATGTACCTAGTAGTTGAGCCCCACAATACATGAAGCAAGAAATGACATAACTGAACAGAAAAATAGACAACTCAAAAATACTATTTTTCTTCTACCCACTTCTTTCAGTAATGGATGCAAAAAAAAAAAAAAAACCCAGTAAATTTTACTCAAGCTCAGAGAAGGAAGGAGAGAATAAAGATCACAACAGAAATAAGTGAAATGAGAACAGAGATAAATCGATGAGACCAAATTTCATTTGTTGAAAATACCAATCAAATTGGCCAATTTCTAGCTAGACTTATACAGGAAAAGGAAAGACTCCAGTTATTAAAATAAAGACTATACGAGTGCTATTTCTGTTGACATCATAAAAACAAAGATGATAATGGAATAACATGGACAATATATTACATACATTACTATATACATTCATACATAGCAAAAATATTCTTATGTGTCTATGTACAACTAAAATGAGTGACATTAATGATGCAGGGACAGGAGGAAGGAAATAGCAATATCTTGTAATTATAATGTACTTGCATGGCCCATGAAGCAATATAGTGTTATTTGAAAGTGGACTTAGAATTTGTTACTGTTTTCATCAAAAACCCCCTCTAAAAGGTTCCTACGTTGAAAGAACTAACTGCAGTCATTGGCAGAATGGGACTAGAAGGTGAGGCCTACTTGGAGGAGGTAGGTCACTGGGAGAGGGTCCTCCAAGAGTAATCCTCTCTCTCTTCTCCCCTACACCCCTCTGCCATAATGTTCCTGCTTCGGAACATTACAACCAACCATGTACTGAAGTGTCTGATATCATAAGCCAAAAAAAATCTTTATTCTTTCAAGTATATATCAAATATTTTGTCCCAGTGATGGAAAGCTGACTAATGCAGGCTTACTTGTGAGTGAATATAATATTGCAAATTGTAAGACAACCCGTAGAAATGGAAGCATAACTGACATTCTGAGAAAGAAGAGGAAAGGAAATAACACGAAATGCTCAAATATAACCTCTCAAGGCAGAGATTATCTGAGTGGATCAAAAAGCAAGACCCACCTATACACAAGAAACACATTTTAAATATAAAGACTTCTACAAATTAAAAGTCATAGAGAAATATATACTATTGGGTTAATGATATCCCTTAGTTATTGTGGGCTGGTCAGGTCCACAATCTCCCAAACAAGTGTATGGCAAAGGTTAAATAAAAACAGGCAAATGGCATGACTTCAGGGCTCCAGGAGGATCAAAGCCCTCTCACAGAATTTGAGATTCTCTTAGGGCTACCACCAAGACCTTCTCTAGGTGGCCCATATTTATTTGGTTATCAGAAGTAGAGAGAGGAGTACTCAAGAAGGGCGGAATCACTCAAGGACTTCTCTAAGTATTGTTAATACACTCAAGAGATGCCTGCAGCTGTAGTCTTTAGTTGACGTTGGATCCAAGTGTCCTTGGCTGTGATCTTGTCTTATCCTTTGAGGCTTTCTGACTTCATCACCACTACTGGTTTTAGTAGGGATTAGTGACTCACAGAGGTTCACTTACTATGAGTCCACTATTTCCAGATAAGGAGCTGAGGCCTTGGACAGATTCACAAGTGAACATGAAAAGTCAGTTGACTAAGTCCTGCTCAAGTCTGCTTCATAGTGGTTTCCATCAACATACAATATTAAACAATTCAAAATGAAGCTGGAGTAAATATGTTAATTTCAGATATATCAGACATGAATTCAAGGACAGTTATCAGGGATGGAGAGGGAATTGCATAATTATAAGGTCATTCTTCTGTGAAGATAGCACAGCCCTTAATATGTGTGCACCTAACATGGGTAGGAAGACTCAATATTCTCAGGATGCCTGTTCTCCCCAAACTGATATATTGTTTCAAATCAATCTCAATGTAAACTCTAAAACATTCTTCTGTGAATATAAAAGAATCAACCCTGAAATCCTTTTGCAAAGAAAAAAAAAAGAACAACCAGCACAGTATTGACACACAACGAAGTCAGAGGATTAACAATACCTGACTGTAAGATTTAGTATGGTCCTCAAATAATTGAGAGAGCACAACATTCACAAAAGAACAAACAAACAGATCAATGGAAAAGAATAGAGAGACCAGAAATAGGTCCACAAAAATATAGCAGATCTTTACCAAAAGAAGGAAGGTAAGTCAATAGACAGAAAATAGTCTTTTCAGTAAACACAACAAGTGGACAT
Organism: Dinomys branickii; assembly: GCA_004027595.1. NCBI lineage: Eukaryota > Metazoa > Chordata > Mammalia > Rodentia > Dinomyidae > Dinomys > Dinomys branickii. The sequence continues at coordinate 31,787 of PVLD010008276.1, read as the reverse complement.
CCACTTGCAGATAAATGAATATGGATGAAGATTTTTCACAAAAATTAATTCAAACCCCATGATTATTATTTTAGTCTGTGCCCTGTTGCTAGACCTATCACAGACTGAGTACATTATCAGAGACCAGTGGCAGTGAACCCATGGCACACAAGCCACAGTGGGCTGTTTATCATTGAAAACTTGTTCATCATCACCACTATAGAAGTTTATTTGGCTTATGGTTCTGGAGGCTAAGTCCAAAAGCAGGTCATTATCATCAGCTGAGCCCTTCATTCCACACCATCCTGTGCCAGAAGTACAAGGGACCCGATGAGATATAGAAGATCTGGACAAACTCATCCTTTCATTAGGAACCCTCGCCCATGATCACTAATCTGCTCCTGTGGCAGCTGACCTGTTCTCACAACAATGTTCAATCATTCATGAGGTCAAAGTCCTCAGGACCTATTGAGGTTTGTAAAGTTCCCACCTCTTAGTACTGGTACACTGACAGATTTCAACTGTACTTTTGGAGGGGACATTTGACCTCTAGTAATTACTTACATGTAAAATGCAAAAGTGTAAAACTCCTAGAAGACACTAGAGAGAAATTTAGGTGACCTGTATTTATTCCAAAAGCATGATTTGTGAAAGAAATAAGTGATAAAATAAACTATGTTAAAATGAAAGCCTTCTGCTCTATAAAAGACACTGTCAAGAGAATGAGAAAACAGGGGCTGGGAATATAGCTCCGTGGCACAAGCACCTGCCTGGCAAGCCCAAGGTCCTGAGTTCGATTCCCATACCAAAAACAGAGAGAGAGAGTGAAAGAGAGAGAGAGACAGAAAGAGAGAGAGAAAGAATGAGAAAATAAGGCAGGTAACAGAGGGTTTAACTGATAACTGTTGTCTAAAATACATAAGCAACTTTCAAAACTCAACAATAAAGACGAAAGATCAGATTTAGAAAGGGGCAACAAATCCAAACACACACCTTACCAAAGACACACAGGTGGCAAATATGCATGTAAAATGTGCTGACCACCATTTGTCATTAGGAAATGGCATATTGAAACAATAGATACCATTTGTAAATCTCAACACCTAAAACTAAAAAAATCTGGCAATATTAAGTGTCAATGAGCATGAGGAGCAAGTGGAACACTCATTCATGATGGGTTTACAAAATGGTGCAGCCACTTCAAAAGACAGTTTAGCAGTTTCATATACAATTATACTCTTACCATATGACCCAGCAACTGTACACTTGAGTTTACACTTTATCCAAATGAGTTGAAAACTGATGTTTTATAGCAGCTTTAGTTACAACTGTCCAAACTTAAAACCAAACAAGGTGTCCTTTAGTCCTGGTAAATAGATAAATAAACTTTGGTCCATCTAGACAATGAAATATTAGCCAGCACAGAAGGAAATGAATGATTGGATCATACGAAGACATGGAGGAATTTTTAATGCATATACCTAAGTGAAAGAAGCCAATCTGAAAAAGCTATGTACTTTGTAATTCCAAATATGTGATATTCTATAAAATATAAAACTATGTAGATAGTAAAATGATTAATGGTTGTCCTGAGATGGAGCAGAGGGAGGTGAAGAAATGAAACACAGAGGATGTTTAGGGCAGAGAAACATTTGTTTGGCACCAGAATAGTGGGCACATATCAGCACATGCTTATCAAAACCCACAGAGTGCACAACACCTAGAGTGAATCCTAATGTAAACTCTGGGTTTTTACATGATAATAATGAATCAATATAGGTTCATCACATGTAACTAATCTGCTCCACTGCTGCATGATATTGATAGTCAGAGAGGCAGAATGTAGGCAGAAGGAGGCTATCTATGGGAATTATCCACATCTTCTACTCAGTTTTGCTATGGATCTATAGCTACTATAAAAAAATGAAGTCTGCGTTTTAAGAATCACGTGACAATAAGATGGATCAAAATAGCCAAAATGAACTTGAAAAGAGCAAAGGGAGGATTCACGCTTCCTCATTTCAAAACTTACTAAAAAAGCTGCACTGATCATACTGTGTGGTATTGACATGCTGATAGACATATAAATCAGGGCAATATAATTAAGGGTCCTAAAATAAACTCACACATTTTTGGTGGATCAGTTTTTGATAATTATGCCAAGAAAATTCAATGGGAAAATTCAGTAGATTGCTTTTGCCACAAATGGAACTGGGATGACTATTATCCACCTGAAAGAGAATGAATCTGGAAGAAAACCTCACAGCATATATAGAAATTAATTCAAAATGAATCAAAGGCCTGAGGGTAAGCACTAAAATGATAGCACTCTTAGAAAAAAATCATAACTCTAAGTCTTTCTAAACTTGTATTAGTCAGTGGTTTCTTAGATGTATCACCCAAAGCACAGCAGCACAAAATTGATTAATTGGACTTCATCAAAATGAAAAAGGATGTGCTTCAAAGGGGGTGTTACAGTTGATACATTGTGTCAACTTGGGGAGTCTAGAGGTTTGGCTAAGTAACTCAGCAATTGTAAATCTGGGGGTAAAAAGGACATGCCCTTACCTTTCTGGGATGTTGTTTATTGTGTTAATTTGGGAAGTTTAAAAGGTTAACTATGTGATTCAGCAGGAAGCCAGAGTGCTTACTTTGTATACATCCTGAGCCTGTGGAAGAGGAGGGCATGGAGACTGTGTGAGAGCTACACGCCCTCTGGGTGGGGGCAGGTTGTTTACAATGTAAGGGAAGAAAAGAGGCTGCTTGCAGCCATTCCTTCCTTTTGCTCTTGTGGTTTTTGCTGTGCTCTGCTGCCATGAACAGTTTGCCCTCTGCCATGTGCCACTCTGCCTCTGAACTGGCCAAGTATGGACTGAAACCTCCACTAACTGTAAGCTAAATAAACCTTTCCTTCCTTCATTTTGGGCATTGAGTATTTTGTCTCAGCAACGAGAGAAAAGTAACCAAGACAGGGGGGCATTATCAAGACCATTTCCTATCAAAGAATGAAAAAGAAAGCAAACAAAACAAAATGAAAAAGACGACCTACAGTATGTGAGAAAATATTTGCAAGTCGCATAATGAATAAGAGACTAATGTCCATAATGTATAAAGAATCTTTACAACTCTCCCAAACATCAGTTTTGAGGAGAGAGTTCTTGAAGGAAAATATTCTAATGTGATTAAGTACCAGCAGAGATCTTTACCACTAGCTATTATGGAAATGCAGATCAAACCCACCATTCAGTACTAGTTCATGCCCACAGGATGGAAATAAAATACAGGAAGAAGTGAAGATGAGAATGTAGAGAAACTGGAATGCTTTTACACTGCTGGTGACAGTGTTAAATGGTGTGACTGCTTTGGAAAACTGTTTACCTGTTCCTCAAAATGTGAAACAGAGAGATATCATGCAACTCTGAAATTTAATTCCTGGATTTCTATAAAATCTTGCACATGATGCTCATAGATGCACTATTTGTAATCACCAAAAAAGTAGCAATAACTCAATTGCATGTGAGCTGGATAAGCAAAATGTAGCATATCCATACCATGCAATACTAACCAGCAATAAAATGCACTGAAGTATTTATACAAACTGCAACATGGATAAACCTTGGAAAGATGGTAACTGAAAGAAGTCAAACACAAAGGCCAGGTATTGTGTGTTCCAGCTTACATGAAATGTCCAGAAAATTCAGCTCTGTACAGAGATTCATAGTTGCCAGAGACATAGAGAAGAGGAGAATAGAACCTGAATGTTACTGTGAGGTTTATTTTCAGAGTGATGACGTGTTCTAGAATTAGGTGGTGCTTATGTTGCCATCTTTGTGAATATACTAGAAATCACTGAATCATACCCTTGCTAATGTGAATTTATAATGTATGAAGTCTATCTAACTTTAAAACTGGGTGAAAAATATACAGTGGTACCTCAGTTCACAAACTTCATTCTTTCCACAATTCTGGTTGCAAACTGAATTGGAGGAGAGCTAAATCAAACTCAGTGGTTAGGTTCAATATTGACCATAGAGGAAATTTTGATTCAGTTCTCATTTAATTTGATTTGTGGCCAGATTGGCAGAAAGAATCAAGTTCATGAACTGAGGTACCTCTGTATGTTGTACAAGAGGAAGAATTACATTAGATCAGAATCCATTTATGACTCCCTAATAGTTCCTGAAGTTCTTCCCCACAAGACCACCTCAAAGAGGAAACCACCTTCAAATGATAACCTTTTAACATTTGGATAGCTATGTCTCAGAATACAAGGATCCCAAATGGCCCATTTGTAGGTAATTCCTCAGAGCAAACAGTATTGTGTGAACAGAACTATCACACAGTTTCTATGAGCAGTTTGCCCTTGGATAAGCCAATCTGGCTGGTCCTTACCCTGTAAGAATAAAATCATTCTTCCTAAAACGGATGAACATTTTCTAATAAAGAATGAAAAGAAATATCTAACTGGTTCCTTGTCTTAAAGATACAACATGAAAATATGTTTATCTACTTGTATTAGTCAGTTTCTTATTTTTGGTAAAAAAAAACCCAACACCGATCACTTGAAGGAGAGGTTTAATTGGACTCACAGTTTCAGAGAGTTCAGTCCACGATGGGCTCCAAAACAGAACATCACTGGGTAGAGTGTAGCTTAAGTATGTGTTCATTTGATGGTGGCTGGAAGCAGAGTGGGGAACAGTACCAGAGAGGAAGGGACCCAAGGCCATGTCTCTATGACCCACCCAGACACAACCAGAAATATGTTTTAGTAAATGACTCCCAAGCCAATGAGGTTGATAATCCAGTTTAACTGCTTCACAGCCTATATCTAATCTAACATACCTCTGTATCTACATACATATATGCATGTACACATCCGCATGTGTACTGTGAGTGAATGTATTGCTTGCTGAGAAAAACACCAGGGTATGATTTCAGAGCAGTCTGGAACCAGCTGCCTTGTATTAAACCCTAACTTCACCACCTGCCAGCTGTGTTTATCTGAGCAAATCTTCAACCCCTTGAGCCTGTTTCCTTGTCCTTAAAATGGGATAATAGCAGTTCTTCCTCATAGAGTTCTGAAGGTTAAATAAAATACATGAAACCCTTGGAACAGAGCCTGGCGCATTCAAAAAGAGTATAAAAGTATTAGAACTTATTGTTTCATTTACATTTCTTTATAATTATAACAATCTATCAGTTTTTAAAATGGTCACCCGTGCCATTTCTAAGATCTAAATTTGTCAGTGGAATTGTCATAATACCATCTACTCACCCATTTAATCATTTATTACTTGTGTGATCTTGGGTAACTTGCTTGATCTGTCTTCAGTTCAGTTCAATCACATATAAAATCAGAATAATAATTCATCTACTTGGCAGGATCGCTGTGAGGAAAATTAGATTAATGCATGAAAAATATTTAAAATAGTATCTCCCACATAAGTACTCTGAGATCAGACAGGATTGGGTGTATCCAGGGTGGTATGGCCATAGACCTGCATAAATAGTCAATAAATTATTTTCAATCATATTATATGGTGTTTTATTTTCATAAAGAGATAAGAGTTTTTAAATAAACATTTTATAGCATCAGCAGCTTTCTGAGCCCCCTCATCTTCCCTTGCTATCAAAATCCATCTTTACTGACGAGTGCCTTCTGTCGTCCATCTGGCTAGCTTCTCGTTCCTCAGCTGTTAACCTGATGCACACGGCCAGGCTGCATTTGTCAAGGTCTGACAGATGCCCCAGAAGTTCCCCAGCATCACTTTCATGACCTCAGTGCATCCTGCATCTTTGGCAGTGCACAGTTCTACCCAGTGGTGGACGTGCAGTGGATTCCAACAATGGTTGGGAGTTTACAGAACCAAGCCAATGTGCCAAGATACAAACAGAAGTTACCGGAGTAGGCAATAGATGCTTGTTTCCAAAGAGGAAGGGTGTTTAAGGGAAAAACATAGTTTTTAAGCAGTCTGTTCATTTGTGGGTGTTTTCATTTTAAAATGACGTCTGCTGTCCCAGCCAAACTCACAACCTGGAGGATGCTGAAGAGGAGCCGGCTGATAACAACAGCTCCCTTTCCTGCCTCACTTACCCTCTGCAGGTAGATACCTGAGCACCAGAGCTCACATCTGGCCAACGTCAGCACCGCTGAATGCTACATCACCTTTTGGTTGAAACAAGACAAGAAGCAAAGATCATCATATTTAGAATGAGATTTCAGCATATGAAAGTAAACCTGTAGTGCAATGAAAAGCCATTCAGTTATCTACTTATAATTGTATTCATTAGAATTCTGAGTAGTCACTTGTTTTTTACTTGGGTTTGAATCCAGAGCCTTCACACTGAACTTAATCTCTAGTCCTTTTTGTACTTTATTTATTTTTATTTATTTATTTATTTTGGGTTTTTGCTGTGTACTCCAGGTTGGCCTCAAACTGACTATGCAGTCTAGACTACCCTAGAACTCATAGCAATCCTCCTGCCTCAACCTCCCCAGTGCTCAGATTACAGACATGCATCAGCATGCCCAGCTTCTACTTTTTATTTTGAGACAGGATCTCTTGCTAAATTGCTAATTTGCCCAGGCTGGGCTGGAGCTTGCGACCTACCTGCCTCAGCCCTCCAAAGTGCTAGGATTACAGGCATGTGCCACTAGACCCAGCCGAGTGGTCACACTTTAAGAGGCTGATATCATAACTCTGGAAGATCGTCAATCAGAATATACGATGCCCACAATACTCTGCATTTGTGATATTAAATCAATGTTCATTGTCAATTGGCAAGTAAGAAATTGGTTGGATCTATCAGTGTATGTGATACCATAACCATGTTATTGTTTTCTTTTCCTTTTAACTCCTAAATTTCAAGATTTTGATGAAGCTGGTAAAAATGTTACTGAAATAACATAACAAAGTGGAAAGGTTTCTCTGCTTTAAGAAGGTACTTTTTAAATATATTTAGAGCCTAGATATAAAGAAAGGCACACATATGGGTGTCAGTATAATTTTTACATACAAACTTGCTATACCACAAAATTCCTGGAGACAGAGTAGTCCTTTAGCATGGCTAGAGAAACAGCAACAATGCTGGAACTGGACAAAGAATAGCAGTGTTGTCACTGACTGCCCATCAGCACCTCCCATCTCAGGATGATTTGAACCAGAATAATAGGAAGATCTCTACCTCAGGTATCATGTCTTTTTTAAAATACATGCTTTCATGATGATGTGCCATTTTGGTAACTTCTTACCAGTCTTCAATAAGTTAACTATTTTCTCTGCAAGTAACCATTGTGGTCAGTGTTTCTTTCTATGTAAAACACAGTGTGAAAGCTTTTCTTTCTTGCTAAACAGCCTTGTAAGCAGGTAGCAGCTGCTCTGTACCCGGTGTGAATGTCTCCTGCCGGCGTGTCACAAGACAGGTGCACGATCTCTCATGCCTTCCATCTGCCCACAGCTACAGACTGGTGAGCACAGCTCAGTTTGTCTACCACTTTTGGCCAGCGATAGTTCTTATGACCATTGGCTCTGTTACTTTTTCAACACACGCTGGACAGTGTGAGCAGAAGTTCGCATGCTTGTGCAATGTGCATCTGCTCCAAGTCTTCAGGATGTATGTTCTGTTGTCAACTGCACAGATCCCTCCTTACTGAATTTCCATTTGGGGTTTTCTTCAGCAAATCAATATGTATGTAGCTAGGAGAAGGCCCAAAAATCTCTAACTAAAGCCATGTATTTGAAGATAAAAACTACTTCTTGTTTTACATATCACCCAACTCAAAGTGTGGAAACAGCACATTAAATTGTATTTGTGTATAGCAGTGTATAATTCAATAAAATACTTTAGTTACATATTTTTAGAAGGCACTTTGCACATAGGACCTATAGCTTCATTTAAAACTGAGAATGATTGAAAAGTAAATATTTTGACACTTATCTAAAACTTAAGCTCCTACTAACTCAAAATCAATCACAATGATCATGATTGATATAAATGGATTTTCCAGAGAAAATGTTTACATACTGTTTTAATCCAGTTACATACTGTATATGACACATCTAACATGTAATCACATAGGTCAAAGATTCAAATAAATGAAAGAGATATACCAAACAAATACTAATCCTAAGAGAACTGATTAGGTATATTATTCTCAGAAAAAATGGTTTCACAGCTGAAGTGTCATAACATACAGGTAGAAATATCAATTTACCAGGAAGATATAACAATTTTAAATTTGTAAGCACCTAAAAACATAAATGCCAAATTTAACATTTTAGCATTCATCCATTTTTCCACCATTAGATTTTACCATACTAATGTGAATAATTATTACACCAAGTACTAACCCCTGTTAAGATGAAAGATTTGAACAAGGCAATTATCCTGTTTGACCTGTAAATACTATGTATTTATGAGATAACCCAGAGGTCAAAGAATAAATAAAAATTAGAAAATATTTTAATAGAAAGTCATAAAATACTGCATATTAAAACTCAGGCTATCACAAAAATGGTAGAATAGCATTTATACATTCATGACCTTGAAAAATACATATTTCATAAGGAGTGATGCTGAGAAGAAAAAAGCAAAGAATTGAATTTAAGAAATAAGTACAAGACCAATAAAATTAAATAAGATAGAAGGGAATAAACCCTAAAGAATACAAATAAGTGGCCCTGAATCAAGGCCAGCAGTTTTCTGTAGCTGTTGGTTTCAAGCAGGAGCCTAAAGTGGTATCTTTCTATGGTCTGTTGGCCATTTCAGAACTTTAGAAATGTAATGGTCAATTCATTAGAAAGAAACAAATAACTAAATACATTTTATGAGAGGACTTCAAGATGGTGACTGGGTAGGCAGCAGAGAGAGAACCTCCCAGAGGAATGCCACTCAGACAAAGGAATATAGGAATATAGCAACATGTGAAGGACAGAAGGGAAAGAGGTGGGTATCCTGAACTCAGGAAGGATCTGAAATGGGAATTGAAGACTAAGCAAAACCTCTTCTGGAGGAAAGGATCAGAGATCCGCCATGGCACAGTCAGAGGGAGAGGAGAAGGAGGAAGTCACGGCTCCAAACACACCCTTGGCCCACGCCCTCGTTCTGGTATTCGCAGCTTCAGCTTCGGAGACCCACGCTCACGGAAGCCTCCCGACTCGGCCAGGGGAGAGCTGAGTTCCGAGAGCTGGTCCAGGGCTGGAGAGGGGAGGGCGCAGCCAGGAAAAGAGGCAGTGGCAGTCAGGAGCAGTTGTCAAACCCAGTGTGAGAATGAGAAGTTATGACAGCCACTGGGGCAGAGTCCCCACCCTGTGGCAACCTTCCTAATCAGCGCCTGGAGAGAATCAATACAACTAGTACACAGCCCACCATGCCCGGCTCTGTGCCTGCCTTGAGGCGGTGGCCCCCTGCCTCTCCGCTGGGTGAGCCGATACCAGCAGAGAGCAGCGGGGAACCTCGGCAGCGAGCTGCGGCGGCTCCCAGGGATCCGGCCAAGGAGCAGACGGGGGCTCCAGCACTGCAATGGGAGGGAGATGCAGATGGAGGTGGATTGCATGGCTCCACGCCCTTCTCACTCCAACATCAGGCAGGAAGCACCAGCTGGGTTGCTGGGACCCAGCTCCCACCCTGAACTCTCTCTGGGAGCACCTTGAGTCTTGGCTGCTTGAGCAAGCACCGCCTGTTCCTGGCAATAATGGGACCAATCCACGGTCTTCAGGACTCACCCCAAACTATTAATGTGAGCACCAAGAGGGTCTCCTTACAGCTTGCACATATGAACCTTGCATGAACCCATAGCAACAAATTAGATGAAAAGCACCAGACCAGGAGTCTGAAAAACAACATACTCTATACAGCAGACCTGAGAATATCCTCCAACTCTATTCTAGAACTAATCTTTAAACTCAGTTCATACCCTGAACTAACACAGTGAGAATGTGCCGGGGAGATTTCAAGCCCTTATACCAAGCATCATAAGTCCGTCCAATGCCCAGCTGCAAGGGGTGGGGAATGGTAATACTGGAGATCAGGAGGAGGGAGAAGAAAGGGCCTCTGACATTGAGGCAACAGGACAGAGCCGAACGGGTCACCAAGGGCACCCCAAGGGGGGCGTGTGCCCCACAGCTGCTCTGCTGTGGGCCCTGCGGCTGCTCCGCTGTGGGCCTTGCTGAGGGCGCCCCACGGACTGAACCCGCCCCCACCCATAGCATGGCGACAGGACAGAGCTGGGCGGTCCACTGTGAGCATAGGTACTTTTCCACCTCTGACCATGGCAGTTTGTATACACCCATGTATGTTATAGTATAGTCTGAGGCAGCTATATCTCTTCCCAAGGCGAGAGTCCAGGGGTATAGATAAACCCAGGAACACAATTATTATCACAGGGAAGATGACTGATTGAGTGGTATGGCAATGGAGATGAGGGAGGAGAAAATTGAATGATCAAATGGGCCATCATCTGTGTAACTGAGTAACAAATGTGAAGGTAACATTTGAGTAACAAATGTGAAGGTAACATTATGTAGGACAGCATCCAGAGCTACTTCCCTTCTATGTTCTCTATAATTTTGTAATTCCTCAATCGTTTTTGTATTAACAGAAGTGAAGATAACTTTATATTATACAACATCCAGTGCTAATTCCCTACTATCTTCTCTATAATTTGGTATTTCCTTTAGTGTTTATGTGTTAACTAATGTGAAGATAGCATTATGTAATACAGCATCCAGTGCTAATTCCCTACTATAATCTGTATAATTTTGTATTTTCGGTATTGTTTATGGCTTATTCTGGTTCATGTCTCCATTCTTTCGTCTTTAAAAAAAATACAAATAAGCGAAATACAAGGCAAAGAAATGACTCAGATGATTGACTACGTCTGAAGTAGGGTTTTTAAGAACAGATAAGCAAAATTCACAAATCTCTGGCAAGATTGTTCAAAAGAAAAGAGAAATAGAGAGAGAAAGGGAGGGAAAGAGAGAGATAGGAGACGAAGAGGAAAAGCAGGTGGGTACTAACAACTTAGTAATAAGAAAGGTCCCTCACTGAGGCCTATAAACAGGAAAGAGATTTAGTGAATGTTGTGACTCTACCAATACATTTTGAGGAAATGGACATATTCTTTGAAATACACACCTTACCAAAGCCTGCTGCTCGGAGGAATAAATAGAAAAATCTGAATGGTGTAATATTAACTGGTAAAACTTAACAGTTAATGTAAAGGTTTCCATAAATTAAATATCAGGCTCATTTTTACAGCAGAATTTACCTGCACATTCAAGGAATAGACAATTGTATTTCTGCACAAACCCAGAGCCAAAAATAACCACACCCTTGATGCTGGAGCTGGATCAGGACAGGGAGGGAGGAAGTCCAATTTCAACGTGACTGGAGATGCACATGAAGTCCAGGCATGAAAACACTATGCTGACGTGGTGGATGTATGCCTGGAATACAAGCTTAGGTCAAGATTAGAGAGTCTATTAATGAAATTACTGAACCAAGGCCAAGTTTATATACAACTTTCCAGCACAAATAGCGCTGAGATCAAATGTGGGGTAGTGGAAAGTGACCTGGACCTCCAAAACCTTCTTCAATACAAAAAAATCATTTAAGCAAGTCCAGGGAAAGTAAGGTAGGAAAAATAGATTAATTTGAAACATGTGTTTAATAAAAGATTCTAACAGATGAAAAAGCACATCACAAACTGGAAGATATCTGCTTCCCAGCCACAATGCAAAGAACTTGAATAAAAGATTTATAAACAAAAGGAAGGAAAAATGGAAACAAAGCTTTTGTAAATAAAGAAGAGAAAAAAGATTGAGGAGGGAGAGAATGGGAAAAAAGAATTGAGATAGACCATGTACGGGTACAAATTCCCTATGATGAAAGGGACCATTATGTATATCTAAAATGTTCCAATAAAGTTAATTAAAAATAAAAAAGTTTTATAAACAACTCTTAAAAATCTATAAGAAAAATAAACGAATAGCATAGTAAGAAAATTAGTAGACAAGAACAGATGCTTCAAAAAGAAATGGAAAGAGCAAATGTGGGTGTCGCACCCAAGTTAGTATGCTGAAATTCTAATCCCCACTGGGATGGTCTGGGGAAGCAGATTTTGAGAGGCAGTCATGTCATGAGGGCAGGGCCTTCTGAATGGGATTGACAACCTTACAAAAGGGACCCCAGAGAAACCTCTTGCATGGTTTCTGCCATGGAAGAAGACAATGAGAGGTCAGCAGTTGGAAGTCCTGGAAGAGAACCCTCCCCAGGAACTGGCCGTGCAGGCACCTGGACCTCAGAATTTCACACTCCACAAACTAGGAACAAATTCATCTCTGCTGTTTATAAGCCACTTGGTCTGTAATAGTTCACTGTAAGAGCTCAAACTGATTGAGACAAGGAGGAAAAGCAAGAAACTCATACACATACAGAAACAGCCTCAGGTTCACTAGAAATCAGAGAAATGCAAATGGAAAACATGAATTAAAAGGTCTAATGATACCAGGTGTTGGTGAGGATTTAAAGAAGTGGAAATCCTCATACCTAACTGTGGAGAATAATACACTTAAATTATTTTGGAAAATAATTTGTCTTTAAGCAAAAATACACAATCTCCATATATATAATTTTTAAAAATATATATGTACATAAATTTAAATGTTATATTTACATAAATTTATATACATATATTATTCAGCATTTCCTTGCTAACATATTTGCCATATTTTCTCTACAAATAAAAGGATATAATCAGGTAAAAGTGTGATCTTTTTTGCAACATTGTTCATACTAGCAATAAGAAATTTAGTAATAACAATACCGTCTATTGAAAGAAGACTGTATGCTTTATAATGCAGCAAGAAAAAGTGAAAACAATCACAGTTAAATGTCAGTATGGATGAAATTTTAAAAAGAGAGATAACCCTGAGCAGGAAAAGAGAACAACTTTTAAAAGGATGCTGAAAGAGCCAGAGACGGTGTACTGCACACCTATAATCCCAGCACGCTGAGAGGCTGAGACAGGAGGACCCCAAGTTCCAGCTCAGCCTGGGAAAATTAGTAAATTAGAAAAAGCCAGTCTCAAAATAAAACATTAAAAAAATCTAAGAATGTAGCTCATTGTGATGATTCTGGGTCTAATCCCTTGTACCAAAAAAAGCAGGGAGGGGTGACTAAGGCATGATACTATTTATTTAATAAAGTATGAAAATGACTGACACTTTTGGCAGAAGGTGGAGAGATGCATCGGGAAAAGGAAATAGGTGACTCCAGAGGTTTAAAGGCAAGTTTTTGCTTTTATAAAATAACCATCATTCTTTAAAATGCATATACACATTACATACTTTCTTGGGCTCCTATGCTGTATTTACAGTTTCCCTGAAGGTCACTTATTGATAACAAGTAGACAGATTACCTCCAGTCATCTGAAGAGAAACTGAAATTCTCCTGATCCAAAATTTAACTTCTGCTCAGGCACCAGACATTGAGGCAGACAGCTGCGTTGGAAGACAGGCCGAGAGCAAAACAATAAGACACAAAGGTGGTGGGAGAGGAGACATCACTGTACGAGCCCCCTGGGCCTGCTCTAACAAGTCATCATAAACTGTGGGGCTTACAACAATGGAATGTCTTCTCTAACAGTTTTGGAAGCTAAACATCCTATATCAGAGAGTCGCCAGGATCAGACACCTTCTGTGTTCTAGGAGTGGATCCCTCCTTGCCTCTCCCTGGTCTGGTAGTCATCAGCAGTCCTTGGCATTCCTTGGCTAGCAGGGGCATCAGACCTCTGCCTCCCCTGTCCCAGGTATTTGTCCTCTCTTTTCATAAGGACACCATCATTGGATTAGGACCCACCCCGCCCAAAACAGCTCCACCCTACTAACTGCATCTAGAAAGACACTGTTTTCAAAGAAGGTCACATTCTGAGGTTGTGGTTGGACATGAACTTTTTTGGTGTGTATGGGACACTACTTGATGTGTGTGGGACACCCATTCTGACCATTCCTGAAAGGAATTCTGCCTTTACCCTAAGTTGCTCAGACTGAAGCCAGCCTTGAGAATAATACTTTTCTTCTCCCTATAACCCTAAATAATGGTTTAAAGTTCTCAGGCATCCTCTGACTCAGAAGTCCTATTTGATTTTCTTAAGAGAAGGTCAACATACACTGGGAACATATTCATCAAGGCCCCCCTTGGGTTCTCAGAGGAAGTCACTGTTAGCGTCAGTGTTGATGTGGGAAGAGAGAGATAAATGTTCTTTCTGGGAATATAAAATTGACATGTGATCTAGAAAGCCTTACTAGGGAGAAATGTGTGTGTTCTTAGAAATGTTCATGGAAACCCTGGGATGGATGTAAACAGCCCCGTATTGCTGCTTCATTTATGGAGTTATGTATAGCTTTCTCTCAGAAGGCTAGGAGGAATTGGTGTCAGGGAGAAGTCTGTTTATGCCTCATACTGAGGACAAAATCAAACATTAATTGAACTGGGAAGACCAACACCTTCTAGGTGGCTTGTGTACCCCTTGGTGTTACAAAAGATAGCCCAGCATGTGCAGACTCTGCCCTATTTTGTTCTGGTGTAATAGCCTTCTGAGAGGTAGGCATCAAACTCACACTCCTGCCAGAAGAGGAGGGTTTTTTTCCTAAAAGATTTCACACTCTGACCCAAAGAGAAGAGGTCTACACTAGGTGGGGTACATTGCCTGACAGGACAGGTTTTATGCAGCAATGGCTAAAAAAACTTCCTGCCTTCCTGGGGCCATGCTGCATGCCCAGATGCTGGGTGGACTAACAGGTATTCCCATAAGGCAGAAATGAGTTGGCCCCTTGAGGTTGGGGCAAGGCAGGGAAACACTCACCAGGGCCCTTAGCTATGGATTATACTTGAGCTAGATGTTTGTAGGTGTAGACACATGTAGCATTGGAAGTGTAAGCAATTCTGCATGGCTCATCTCTCCTCTACCCTGAATGCTCATCTTGTCTGTCATGGCTCTGTAAGGTGCTAGAAACCAAACTGAGGCAACTTAGTATGAAGATCATTACCTTGGTGTTGAAGGAGAACATGAAGGGCCATAGGAACAGAAGTAGAAGAAGCAGTGACCACTCGTGGGCTAGAGGGGTCCAGAGAAGGGGCTGGACAGGTAAAACTCATACTACAGAGGAGGGGACATCAGGAGCTGGTGTCTGAGCTCAGAGGAGCGTCCTGCGGGGTTGGATGAAGACCTCTGAGTGGGGGCATGGACAGCTGGTGCTCATGTCTGGAGGAGGGATGTGAAAGGCTGGTTTTGTGAATGTTGGGGAAACTGCAAACCAGTCTCAGCCTCTGGTACATGAACAAACTATTGCTGTTAGCATGGAGAAGCAAAGTGGAGGCAAGAAGGGAAGAAGAAGGAGCAGGCCCATCCCCCTCCATCCTTGTGGTCTTCCACTCATGCCCTACTAATGGACAGCAGCTGGCGAGACAGAAATGAGTCCCAGTGCACAAAGACCAGTAGGGTAGGTTGAGTTGGCATCTGAGACCGTAGCTTTGCAACTGGCACAGTCCACCTTTTTGGTTGTGCAACATCCACATATATCTCCCTATACACATTCCATTCCTCCACTAAACAACTTATGACCGCACCTAAAAAGATGCAAGTTCCTTCCCCACTAAACAGATGTCTAACTTTCTTCCTAAGATGAGGAGGATTCCCTGTGTCCATCTCTGAGTAGTTTGAAAACAGGGCCCTGACAACCCACAGAAATTGAGGCAAGCTGGGTGGGGGAATTTACAAGTATCAGTATTTGCAAGTGGTCTCTCTGATCTCAAGAGACTTTTATACACAATTCTAATGTGTTTCTTGGCCATTCTCTTTCCGCTTTTTATTGCATTGAGAGATCAACAGGGGAACAATCTAACTTAATGCCTATAAAGAAGTCTCTCAGTGTCTCTGAATGATGAAAACAGCAGCCTGAAGTTTCAATCTGTGAGCTCACCTCTCTTTTGACAAAAGTGCTCATATTAAGTGATTCTTTCCTAAGGTGATCTGGGATTCTAATGGCTCCTTCTTGGAGCTCCAAAATGGCTCATAAAAGAAAAAAATATGAAAAGAGAAGAAGTTGTTCTCTAGCAAGAAGTAATTTTAAAAATTATTTCCACATAAAAAACCTGAAAATTTTGGGAATACTAGCTGTGAAAGTGAGGCTTCAGAAAGGTGCCTCAAAACTCCTGAAAACTAGTCATTTTTGTTTGTTAAGAAAGGTGTCTTCCTTTCCTTTTGAAACTACACACGAATACTGTTGAGACATCTGATCTGTTTCCTGCGTTCACTACAAGGCCCTAATTCCTCATTTGGCCAGTATACACTACTTGTTTGTTACTTACATATAGACTTTTATCTTTCAATAGCTAAATTAATATTAATATTTTTATTTTAACCTGAGTTACCAACCAGTCATAGACTTGTGAGACTAGAACTACTGTCCTGCCTTCAAACAGCACACTCTGTAGTCCTTGACAAACCCAGGTATAAAGAGGTTCTATCCCTGAAGTCACTACATTGGAATGCCAGGGACAGAGCTAAGGAAGAGCAACTCTGTGACTGTATACCTTAAGCCAGTCAAGAGGAATTATGAGACCCATTTCTTAGTGTGGATTCTCAGTTCATCTAAATTACACGTGTGAAGCCATAAATTAATTCACTGCATCTTCAGACAGGCAAAGAAAGTGCAGCTTTCTCGATAATAATGAAAAGGTGATCTCCCCAAGGATCCACCATGTCCCTCCATAGGGCAAATGGGAAACCTTGACAACAAACAGTAACTCTGTTTCTTTTGGGGTAAGCAGTCTCCTTTTAGTTAGTTACCATGGCCTCCTCCAGATAAATGATGACATCTTTAAATTTGGTTCCTCTCACACTCTTCTCTAAGATGGAACCTGGGAACATGAAAGTACTTACCCTTTCTTTGGGAAAGATGGTCATACTGATGGTAGTGGTGGTGTCCTCGTGCTGTTGTAGTCTGGGGTGCACAGGCCAAGTTCAGTCATTTCTACTTTCTCCCAGGCAGGCCACTCTCGCCCTGAGTCCCACATTTTAAAATCCCACATTTTTAAAATCCCACATTTTAAAATCACTAAGTCAAAGATGTTTGATGTGCATCCCCTTCTTTGTAACCTCAGTGTTATAGCTTATTACCTAAGACAGGGTGGAGGTGTGTGGATTTGGAGACAGAGCAGACCTAAGTTTAAATTCTGGCTTCTCCCATCAGTGGATGAATGACCTTGGGCCATCACTTCTGTGCTTGCTCTTGCCTTCTGTTTCAGGCTGTGAGCAGCAGTCTAGGGAGAGAAGCAGAACCACAAGGAGCAGCGGGTGTCACCAAAGCCAGGCCTAGAGATCCCACGTGGGTGAAAGAGGACCATGTGAGTCTGGGGTAGACTCTGCATGGCAGAAGCCAAGTTCAAAAGGAGTCAAACCAAACTGAGCCCTGGATGCTGGGTGTTGGCCATGAGGAGGAGCTGGACTCTCCCCAGAGAAGGATATGGGCCACAAAGACTTGATTTGATGCAAGGGGTGACGGGGATGAAAGCAAGTGTGAGCAGTCCTTATCCGAAACTCACTCAGTCTGCCGGGTGCTGGTGCAGGACTAGGGAGGGATGGAGTCCTCTCCCTCTAAGCCTTGCTCATTTCACTGTGCCACTTTTCAGGGGCTTTGACTTGGAAATCCAGGCCTAAAACTCCCTTTCTCTGGAGAAGGACTGTCAGGGAACCCGCCTGGCACAGTATAGAGTAGATGTTTAAATGGGATAAAACATTATTATGGATTGATCAGACATGAAACTTCCCAAAGGAGTGAATGGTGAGTGGGCTGTGAAGACTTAAATAAAAGAGACAAATGGTATGATTTTAGGGCTCCAGGAGGATCAAAAAACCTTAGCAGAATTTGAGGTTCTCTAAGGACTGAGACAAAGAACTGCTCTGGGCAGCCAGTATTTATTTGGTTTTCAAACAAAGGAGGGGGTTACTGAGGAAAGCATGGGAATCTGAGCAGGATCTTGTGAGTTAGTTCAAGGATTTCTCCAAGTAATAGACTGTGTTAATTTAGCAGAACTATGTTATCTCCAGGAAGTCCTTCACCCAAAGAGTGAGATCCCTGCCACTACAGTCCTTGTCTTGTTCATTGGAGTTGGAGCCAAGTGTTCTCAGCTGTGACTTGGTTTTGTTCTTTGAGGCATCAGGACATTACAGGCCACTACAGGCCTCAGCCAGGACCAGCGACTCTTAGAGGTTCATTTACTACAAATCTGCTGCCCAGCTCTAGTCAAGGGGCCTAGGCTTTGGACAGACTCACAAGCAAACATAGAAAGCCTATTGGTTCATTTTAAATTCTGCTCAGAGCCACTTCATAATGGTCTCCATCAAAGCATGAAGAAGAAAACTCTCTGAAAGAAACGAGTTGGTCCAGAGAAAGACCTGAGTACAGATGGACACAGCAGCTTCATTCGTATCAGCTCCACACTGGAAACAGCCCAGGGCCACTAAGGGAAGGGGATGCAGGAAGTGGAATCTGCAGACCCCGTGGACACAACTCACCAACAGGAATGGTGAAAGAAAGAGAAGAGGAAAAGGGAGATGAAGGGGAGGAGGAGGTTGAGGAGGAGGAAAAGAGGGGAAAGGGAGAAGGAAGAAAAAGAAGAGAAGAAAGAAAAGGGGGAAGAAGTAGAAAGAAGAGAGAAAATTAGTTTACTTTTTTCCATAGTGCAAAGGATGAAACCTAAAATTCAATGAAAAAATGAGAGATCATGATTAATTTTATACATTTGAGGGACTATCTACCCACATGTATGTAATATATGAGGTATAAATGTTTTATCTATGTACTTATGTGTTTTACTTATATTCCTTTTAGAATCAGTAACAATACAATTTTAATTTATATGTATTAAGGAATGAGAATTAAGCATATATACTATTTTCTGATCTTCAGTTTGTTTTTTTCTCATTAAAATTACTTTATTAACTGGTTTAAAACAGAAATGGAAGCCAGTAACATTACTACCTCTAGTGATATTCTGGTCTTCACTTTGAAGCAGGCTCATACCTCACACCAGGTAGTCATGATTATTTTCTATCGAGTATGACATGTTTAGTAAAACAAGTAAACATTTAAGATCCTATTCAAAAAGAAGAAAATAAAAGCAACAAGGGCAAAGTAAGATGCTAGCTACTGGATTTGCTGGACAGTAGAGGACACATGGAAACTTACCTCCATTCATATCTGCACAGCTAAAATTATTCCACAACATGATGGAAAAATAAAGATCTGCAGATTCCTAAATTCATGGTGGACTATATATCTGTTCCTCTTTGTTTCCTACCTCTCAGAAAACATCTCATCCCCAACACGGGTGTGTAGGCATATATTAAAAAGTAATGAAAGTAAGCAAAAGAAGCAAAGATCCACTCTACAAGGTTGGAGCTGGCCGGTGAGAACTGATCATGACCCCCATAGGGACAGCACTGGATCACTTAAGGGCCTGGGATTTTGGGAGGATCTATAGCTAGGGATGGACAAGGGTCATAGCCAATGGGTTACTTGACTTGGCCACCTTTCAGGAAGGAGAGTTTTGACCATACAAGGTTTAAAAACGAAGTGTCATGGCATCCAAAGTCCACTTAGGGGTCAAAACTGCAATGCAAATGAGATTTTACACAGGCCAAAGTCATGTATTTTGGGGTTTGTGCATACCTGGGGGTCTTGGGAAAACAGGGCAGCCTAAATTTACCTGTCAGTTGTCTGATGTTTTAACATACTTGTCCTTGCTCTGTCTGGCTTTTCAATTCTTGCTCCACTTCATTCTGTCTTTTACTGGTCCTTGTTCTACCTCAGAAGTAGTAGCTTCATATCACATGCCTGTCTGTCCTGGCCAGGGCTAAGGCCCTTCCTTCTGGGCTAAGGCCCTTCCTTCTCCACCAGCCAGTCAGCAGGGAGCTCTAGCAGGTTGTACCACACCTTCAGCTTGATGTCCTGCTTGAATCTGCCAAGAGGCCAGTTCCCCACTTCTCCCCAGAATGCTTAATCCTTAATAAACTAAACCTTACACATGCATGTGATTTAATTCACCCCAGAACTGCTCCAATGGAGGTGGGGAGGGGACTAAACCAGAACTTAAGTGTGCTGGCTTCCAGCCATCTCTTCTGTCTGTTCCTGACACTCCAAAAATAACTTAAGCACCCATCATGACCTGTTGTAGGTGATTGGCAATATTTTGAAGTAACTGGTCAATCTTTTCTGAAGGAGAGAGTCCTGGTCAATCTGGAATCTAGGACACTAAAAGACCCAGACAACTGTAGGTGATGGCATCACCACTAAGCACTCACAGGCCAAGGAGAAGAGATTCCATCAAATTCCACCACAGGAAGCCTGATCTGACAACTGGTGTGAGTCTCCAGTGTATAGAACCAGCATCCTTTCTTCACCAGCCAGAGTTGGTTGCCAATCAACCCTTCAGGAAGGCACTAAATGGGAAGGGGTGGGGTGGGGGCTTGATCCATTCAGTTCTTGAAACCTTGGGCCTCGGTTTCTTCAACCCATAAAGTGAAAGGTTGGTATTCTCATTCTAACAGTCTGTGTTTCTACTAAAGCCTATAAGATTCAGAACTTTGTTGCTACCCGCTCAGCACTAATAAATAAATATTTATTTGTCCTGCTAACAAACAATGGTCACAGGCTCCTCCTGAAAAGTTAGCAGTCCTGTTTTGGGGAAGATAAACCCAGCTCAGAAAAAAAGGCATCAGAAAGAAAGGACAAATCGTCAATAAATAACTCAGCCTGAGGAATTGCAAACACACTATAAAATGAGCTGCGAGGGATTTTATAGACTTGTCAGATTAATGGAATTCTGCCTTGTATGCCGAAGAACTTGAGCACATCATAAAAATAAAAAGAGTTTGCCAAAATCATCATCTCAGAGGTCTGATATCACGTGTTAATGGTACATTTTTCAGTTTTCCTCTCCATAGTAGGTTAATGTTAGAGTCTAGATTTCACAGCTTCTGTCTTAGCCATCCTCAGAGTTACTAGGGACAGTTATTCAAGTGGGTGATAGGGTAACACCAAGCACAGCCATGATAAGGTTTCCGGTTGGACCCACCACAGATGGAGCATCCTTTACCTCTTCTTGCCAATCCCAGGGCCACCAGGGAAGAACTGAGGGTAAGATGGGGGAACATTTATCATAAAAGGCAGAATTTCATGGCAATGACACTGCTGGCCCCTGTCCTCTGGACATTCATCATTCTTGTGGGAGTCACCCCAATCAATTTTCCTCTCTCGGGAGTCACTCCAATTCAGTTTTCCTCTCCATAGTAGGTTAATGTTGAAGTCTAGACTTCACAACTTCTGTCTTAGACATCCTCAGAGTTACTAGGAACAGTTATTCAAGTGTGTGGTAGGGTAGCATCAAATCCAGCCATGATAAAGCTTTTGCATATGTGTGTGTGTGATGTTGATGTACATACATTTAGTTAATTTAAATTTATTGGTGCAATTTAGGTATGCATAATGATTGCATCCATTATAGGGAGCTGGTACCTGTACATGATATATCTTGATTCCCTTTATTCCTAAGCTGCATACACATCATTTCAACCACCTCAATCGAAATGCAAGAGCTTGCAGGTCTTTGACAAACCAAAGGCTTTCTCTTATCCTAGAGCCTGCTCTGCCCAGGCAATGGAGGCTGGAAGTGCCAGGAAGTTAGGGACCTCTGGAAGGAGCCCAAATGTAACAGCAGATGATGGAAGAGGAGGGAGGTGCACCCCACTTCCTCCCTGCTCAGGAAGAGTTGCTCTGATGCTCAGCCTCTCTTTCAGAGGTCCCCGTAGGTGAGGTCCCTGTGCCAGAAGCCCCATGTGCCCACATGTACTGTTGGCTTCTTCCACTCTCTCCCTCACTTTCCTGCCCTCAGTTGGTGCATCCCAAGGTCTCTACTGCCTCCTGGCAAGCACAGCCTGAGAAAGCCTTGCCACCATCTCCACAGTCGCAGGGCAGCAGGTGATGCCATCTCCACAGTCACAGACACAGGCAGAGACACCTGGGTGTTTATATGCAACTCTGCCTGGGAGTCCAAGATGATTTACTGAATCCCTTGCATGGGCTCAGCACTGTGGGATTTAAAAAATAAAAGTAGTTTATTCTTAAGGAAATTACAACCTTGCAATACATTATATTTTTAAAGAACCTTTATTTCTTTTCCTTATTACAAAAATGATGGATGCTTACTCAAGAAAATTTAGAAATTATAGCTCAAAAAATAGGATAAAATTTCAAATTATCAGTTACCATCCAGGTTATACCAGTGCTATTCTAGTGGATATTTTTTCAAAGAAGAGAAAATATGTGTGTTTCTGCATGCTCACATATAAACCATAATGTGTATACCATTTGGAATCCACTTTTTCCATTTAGTAAGGGCTTAAACATCTTGCCACATAAATAATCTGCTACCACTGCATTTCATTGGCGGGCTGGTGTTTCACTGCACAGTTCTGTCATGACTTATTTAATCAATTTCCTGTCACTGGACACTGAGGTTGACATTTCATATTTAAAGCACCATCACAAACATTGCTGCCTTTGATCCCAACAAGAAGTTGTGGGAGAAGGCAGGACAAATAGGGACTGTTTGACAGATGAGCCAACAGGGACCCAGCTCATAAAGGAGATGAGATTCTCAAGCCTCCCCGAGCTGATTAAATATTACATTATATGAACGGAAGTTGTCCTAAAGATACCAGTTTATTCCTGCCCTGCATACACACCAACAATGAGGCCTTCATCCACGGAAGTGGGCGGGCTTCAGGGTCTGTCAATCTATCTGATCTTTGTGTTACAATTGACTGAGCCATGGTGGACATCTGACCCAAGGATAGTTGTTTGGCCATCTTTTGGTTCACGTGGTCCATTTAAAAAGGAGGACCTGAGGAAACCAATGCCTTCTTGTCCTGAGATTTGAAGCTATGAGACAAAGAGGCAGTTTCGGGTCAATAGTGGGTGCCAATGGGCACTGGAAGTTGAAGACTGAGGAGCCATCTGGGGCATTTTTGCACATCAAAGTTTTGAGAAAGTACATCCTAAAAGATGCAGGTTGCGAAATAATAGTTGAATAAAAATAACAGAAAGAAGTGAACAAGGAGGAGGGGAAAGAAAAAGAGAGAGAGAACCCAGCCCATTCCTGGAACTGAGCATTTCCCCACTCTGAGGCCCTTGTTCTTTTATGTATGTGTGTGTGTGGTGTTGATATACTGTCTTGGTTACTTTTCTCTCGTTGCTGAGACAAAATACCCAACACACAAAATGAAGGAGGAAAGGTTTATTTAGCTTACAGTTTGTGGAGGTTTCAGTCCATACTTGGCTGGCTCAGAGGCAGAGTGGCACATGGCAGTGGGCAACAGTTCATGGCAGCAGAGCACAGCAAAAACCACAAAAGCAAAAGGGAGGAATGTCAGCAAGCAGCCTCCTTCCTTCCCTTACATAGTAAACAGGTTCCCCTCACCCAGGGGTGTAGCTCTCACACAATGTCCATGCCCTCCTCTTCCACAGGCTCAGGATATGTACAAAGTAAGCACCCTGGCTTCCTGCTGAGTCACTCAGCCAAACCTCTAGACTCCCCAACTTGACACAATGTATTAACCATAGCATATACATATTTAATTTAAATTTATTGGTACAATGTAGGTATGCATAATGATCGCATCCATTATAGGGTGTTGGTACCTGTACATGATATATCTTGATTCCCGTTTTTCCCCATTCCTGTCCACTCCTTTCACACCCCCTTCTCCTCCTTGCTCACAAAGCTGTTTTCATTTTGTCCTTCTTTTCTCAGTTTTTCTTTCCCTTCCCTCCTGTCCCCCCTCCTCTCCCTAGCTCCCTTATCCTTTTGAACAGTTTCTTCCTATGTCACAAGATCTATTGTACATTTTTGTTCTTATTTACATTTTTATCAGATACCTACGTGTAAACATTGCATTATCTCTCTGGTGTGAGGCCCTTGGTCTTCAGCCATTCCTAGACCTTTCTGCGTTTTTGATACATTACTCCCGCAGCTTCTTGTCGACTTTCTTCACGTGAACTCATGTGAATGTCTATTCCCCACCAGTAGATGTGAAGTCAGCTGAAAGGCATCAGTGGGGTATTTGGCATGTGCTGGAATGGTCAGGGGAATCTTTGCAGAGAAAGTAGAAGCACACAGATGTTCAAGCTGTGTCAGATGTGGGTGACGGTGGGGAGTGGGATGATGAGCAAGGATAACGGCCCGAGCATGGTAGGTGAGAGGAGAGATCCTTGTGAGTCCCCACACTGCAGTTCTGGAGAAGGAGGAGTTAATGGCTGAAGGGAAAGCCCCGCCCCCAAAAGATCAGGAGAGACTTTCGTTATATCACAGAACCCCTAAACACAGACATAGGACAGGAAGAAATGAAACCCCCAAGGAAGAGCCCATGCACACACCAGGGCTCCTCTTGGGCTGAGAGTTACAGGGGAGGTTCTGGCCCCCCTAGTAGAGATAAGGGGTGGCTAAGGAAGTAAGGTGGGGAAGGAAAGAATCAGAATGATGCATTATCTTGAGCCCCACGAGGACACCTGGAGCTCATCTGTTGCTGTAGCATACCCCTCCCTCTTTGCCTCAGTTTCCCCATCTTTAGTATAGAGCCAACATTATGTCCCTTCAACCTTCCACCAGTCCCTGAAGTTCCTCCACTGCTTACATACCAGCCCCACTGAACCTCACCCCAGTGCCAAGAAGGGGCTTCCAGGAATATCCGGGAATCAAAGGGCTCAAAGAGGACAGTGTCATTTTGTCTTGGGAGCAGCAGAAAATCAAGGATTCACACATTTCAGGGTGGCAGTAATGTCACAGTAGGAAATGCCCAGTGTGCAGGCAGGAAGTTTGTAATGCTTGTGAACAGACATTGGCCAGGTCAGCAGGGGTTATGATTTCTTCAAATCCCTTCAATGTGGGTATTACTAAAGATCTAGAAATGTAAACATTGCTCTTCCAGACATTGAACACTTATGCCTTTATCCACTGCCAAGCAGTCAGTCAACTGTTGGACACGGTTTCCATTCCAGCTCTGCCATCATGAACGTACTGCCACATAATACCACAGTATGACCTCACACACACTACCCTCTCAGGGTGAGAGGGCGAGTGGGTTGTGACTGTGCCTATCAGGACTTACTGTATTTCTCCCAGTCAGCCTCCGAGGCCCTGGTGCCACGCAGAAGAGAATTTAACAGAATGGAGAAAACCTACCTCCCCCTACTCCTGCTTCCAGTGGGGATTTCTGTTGACCAGCCCAAGGGAGCAGCCTTGGAGACAAGCTGCTGACAGACCTATCTCCTCCTTGGAGAGAAGGTCCAGCTCCTCTCCAACCCACACAACTTTACCAGGTGACCTTTAACTGCATCCACTGTGTTCCATCCAAGCTCCTGACTGGGAGGACCCAGTGGTGACCACAGGCTGTTTCTCCCCAACCCTTCCCATGTTCTCTCTCCCATGTCCAGGGGTCACACTGCTCCTCTCCATAGACAGATCATTTCTGCCTTGTGGACAGTGATCTTAGATCCTACAGCATCTTCTATAATCAGATCTCTTACAACATGAGTTCTGTGTCCCTAAAAACACCCTACTAGGCAAGATAGGGCAACCCAGCCCACAGAACTCATTGGGCAAAGGAGAGTAAAAGGTTGTCAGAGACACATTCTGAAAAGATAAGAGCCAGCTAGGTAAGGTGATGTGTGCCTATAATCCCAGTGAGTGGAGAGGCTGAGGCAAGAGGGTTTTGAGTTGGAGTCTTGATACATTTGCTTGTGGAAGCAGACACCTGGGGAGTTGCATCTGGTGGACTATTGCTGGTGGGATAGATGAGGTTATTTGCAATCAGATGGAATCATGTCATGGGCTGTGCATGGGTCTCTCAGGACATGTGGAAACTGAGGGAGCTAGAAGATGCCTGAGGTCCGTGTGTGTCTTTCCTGTGTTCCTAAACAACTTGGCTCCCTGGGTGCCAATTGCTGCGATTACCCTGCTTTTACAAATGAAACCACACATAAGCAAATACAACACTTGTTTCCTAATCTAGCAATCTCCTTGGAATAAATCCACATTTCAGGACAAGCATGAGTGCAGAAGTGACATAATTCAGTTTTAGCTGCCACATCTTCCGACAGGCCTTCACCTTGAGAAGTGCCTTTCCTCCAACACCCTGACTCCCAACCACTCTACTGGTCTTTCCTTATAAGAGTTGCTGTTATCTAAAATAGTCTTGAATATTTACATGTGTGGGTTTCCCATCACTAGCCACTAATCTCCATGTGGGGAGCTATTGCCTCCTACCTGGCACCCACATCCCCAGCACTCCTCCTAGCATCTGGCACAGGGGAAGTATAAATAATAAATAATTTCAAGTGAATTTGCCTCCTCCCATATTGAAACTCGTGACTGTTAATGCTAATATGTGAACTTCTTCAGATTAAGAAGCACCTACAGAGGGAAGATGACTGATTGGGTGGGAGAACAACGGAGACGAGAGTGGAGAAAACTGTTTGATTAATTGAACGAGCCATTATTTGTATAACTGGTAACAGAAGTGAAGTTATCATTGTGTAATACAGCATCCATTGTTAATTCCCCAATATCTTCTCTATAATGGTGTATTCCCTTTATTGTTTTTTGCGTTATTCTTGTTTATAACTGAGTAACAAATGCAAAGATAACATTATATAATAGAGCATCCATTGTTAATTCCCTACTATCATCTCTATAATTCTGTACTTCCTTTATTGTCTTTGTGCTATCCTGGTTTATAAATGAGTAACAGGGCTGGGGATATAGCTCAGTGGAATAAGCACCTGCCTAGCAAGCGCAGGGTCCTGAGTTCGATCCCCAGTACCACCAAAAAAAAAAAATTATAAATGAGTAACATACGTGAAGATAATATTATGTAATATAGCATCCATTGTCAATTCCCTACTATCTTCTCTATAATTTTGTATTTCCTTATTGTTTTTTTGTTATTAGGCTTTTTTTTATCTTTAAAAAATAAAATAAAAAAGAAGCTCCTAGCATGTTAGTGAAGCACCTTCCTGGGTGTGTCTGGGTTGGTTATGGATATGTGACCTTGGGGTCTACATCTGGCCCATGGCCCCTTTCTCTCTGCCACTGTTCCTTAGCTCTGCTTCTTTGCTACCATGAGCTGACCAGCTTTGCTCTACTACCCTTTTGCCGTGAGTTTCTGCCTTAGAGGTCTGGCCATGGACTGAACCCCCTGAAACCATCACTCAAATTACACCTCTCCTTCTTGAAGTTGTGCCTGTCAGGTGTTGTGTCTCACTGATGGAAAAGCTGACTGATGCAGAATTGATGTATGTGATTAGCACCCATGCACCCCTTCCATAAGTATAGGGAGAAAAAAATGGTAATTTTTTGTACCTCCAGATTTTGTCCTAGTTACTATTGCTACATAACAAGTTACCACCAGATGGAGAAACCAGAACCTCCAGACCAGAACTCATGCTGGCCAGCATCTTGCTTTTAGCCTTGTGGCACTCTGATCAGAGAATACTGAGAGGCTGGCCTACAGAACATGGATGCTGGTCTAATTGGCTAAGTTGGTGAGGATTTGTTACATAGCAATAGAAAACCATCAAGGACCTCAGCCGAGTTCCAGGGGAGGAGACTGAGACCTCCACCTCCCAAAGGGAGGACTAGCAATGGGTTTGTTCACACTTTGTTGGAATCACCACCAGAGCATTTTCAGAAGCCCTGACTCATCTTTTAATCCACTTGTACAACAAAGGCAGTTAGATTTCAGCTATAGGCATTAGCAAGCCAGGGCATTGCCCTCCTCCCCCAGCATCATGTGACCAACCCAGCTGAGGACTGCACCTGTTTGCTGTTGTCTCTGGATGCCCACTGCCAGCTGGCAGGACTCATCCTGGGTATTTATACAAAAACAAATGCAAGGACATGGAGACTCAGCCAACACCATCCAAACTAGCTGTGGGATATGTTCTGTACAAAGGGATGCTAAAATCATGATTCTTGCCAAAGCAGTTGAAGGGGCAAGACCATCACACCTTCAGGGAACCTTAAAGTGATGGACCAGAAGGAATAGGAGACATGATAATAACTTAGTAAGAAAACACACAACCTATAAACATATCAAAACTTTAAAACATGAAGGTACAATAACAACCTAGTAAGAGCTTATAGCCAGAAAATTAGAGCTTTAGGAACTTTGTTTCCACTGCCTGACACTGGTGAGAATACTATGTGCTGTGGGGACCAGTGACATCTAATGGGACCTTATTTAGTGATGAATCATCCTACAGCTGTACTATCCACCATGGGACCCACTAACCCTGGGTGAGTACCTGCAAAGTAGCTGGTTCTGCCCCGGAGCTGAATATTTGATTTTACAGAAATCTAAGTTATCGCAAATGGCCAGTGACCATAGCATTGGAGAACATGTAGCTAGGCATTTTTTCAATTGAGTATTTGACTTAGGAAATTGAGCTCTAGACTTGGTAAGCAGTAGGGAAGGTAGACAATGGACCTTTTTGCAATGTTGGTGGGACCCCTTGGTATCTCCTCATCATGTGGAAGGGCCAATGCGGGGCCCTGGGTATGAGCCACAGCAGCTACATGGAGCACATGTCACTCATCAGTCCTCCCAGTCACATTCCCATTGGGGCCACAGGTTAGGTTTCCAAGAGGTAGCAGTCTAGACATTCTCTAAGGCAACTGCAGCCACAGGCTGGTGTTTCTCTTCTTTGTAAGGCAATAGAGTAGAAGGGAAATGTGTTTGCTTATCTTTTGCCAACAGTACAAAATCTTAGACAAATGGGAGCTTGTTTGCAAAACCTATTGACTTGAGCCACAGAAGCAATAGGAAGGTTAAACTTGATCAGATTCACAGTGGTTCTCTAAATTTTGGCCCTGTGTTCAGGGACAGATGCTTTAGCATTATATGATTTTCTTTCTGTGTAGTAATATCTTCTTCTGTCTACCTCAAATGTTTCATGAATTCTTAACACACCCAAAGCATCTCATAGGTATTAATTGCTCATGGAAAAAAATAGAAGATGAAGCATTATTATCCTGGGTTGAGGTTAAGGGAGCTTTCTTTCCAGTATGTGATATAATGGTGAACCACATCCTAGCTCAAACAGATTCTGGTTATTTGTAGTGCATACATCAGTGACCACAGAAGACATCACTGACGAATATGTGAAAGTCCCAGTTCACATGACTCTGGTATGGGAAGAATATTCTCACAGAATCAGCTGCTGAGAAACCTAATAGTTAAATTTCACATCAGCATCTCTAAAGTCCTGTCATGGAGGGCCTGGAAAATATCATTGCAGAGGTAACTTCCTCCTTACCATACACACATGTGTGCACACACATCCCACAATCACACAGTCACGCGCCACATACACACACACACCACATCATACAAACACCACATCACGTGCCACACATATATGCACCATGTCTCACATACCACACACACACACCACACAGTCACATATCACCCACCTCATAAGAGTATGAGTAAGTTTGGCAGCCAAGAAATAAATCTCAAGTCACACAGATTCAGGGACACATGTGCCTCAGGGATCACATTTCCATTCAGACAGCCAGTAAACCTGTTGCTGCTTCTCATCAACAGTAGCAGAACCATAACTGGCAGTCAGTCTCCAGCTAACCTGCCAAGAGATGACAGCTAGATCAGCCATTCAGCTACCAAAATAAAACAATAGGACTCACAGACAAAGAGCAGATAGTGGGCAGGATGGTTTCAATTTTAGAACTGTCCCTTAGAAATGCTTCTTACACATGTGACCTATGCTATAAGTTTACTTGAGCTGGAATCTAGTATAAGATTGAGTTCAGCAATGAAGTATAAAGACGGAGCTATCCCAGCTGTCACAAACCAGCAATGGTCCTGTTTAGCTGGTGGGTCTGTCACTTCTCCAACAGTTGCCAGGCCTCCAGGTCATGATCCACCTTCACCCTTTATGGAGAGGTGGGTCATCGGTCAGAACAAGGTGTCCAGGAAGTGGAAAAGCTCCACTGGGAAGTAAGAGTTAAGAATTAGAGGCCCAGCTCTGCCTGTAACCAGCAAAATGTCCATGGACAAGTCGTCTTGTCTGTGCATCATCGTCATCAGGATCTTTATGTAAGAGACAACCTTCTGTAATGGAAACTGATGCTAAAAAGAGATTCTACTATCCAGAAAGAGAAAGTATGCACCCCGTGTGTGAGAGTTTATGTGTTTTAATGGTTAGTGGTTGTATGAAAATATTTTGATGAGTTCACTTCCATTAAAGCAAGAAACATTAACTTGAAATAAATTGACTTTAAGTAAAATATTTAAACTTAAAATAACATCAAGTTTTAATATAGTGATTTTCAGTTTTTGATATTTTTTAGGAACTTCAATTCTAGAAAAGAATGAATGATCTAGAAAAGAAATCAGAGCACACCTTTTCCCTTTTGCTTTAGGCTCCAAATGTCTTGATATGGTGCTACAAGATTCCATCTTTGTTCAAAATGTTGATATTTTGTTTGCCGTAACTTTTGTGTGCATAAGTTTTCATCTCTAGACCTATTATAGTAAAAGAGAATTTATCTTTAGTTCCAGACTTTGGCTCGTCCTTGATTCTGTGCCCAATGCAAGTTCCCCACTTACTTTAAAATAAATTTAGCCCTGTTGCAGGAAATGAAGGAAAGGAAAAGCTATATTCAAAGACATCATAGGAAGGAATATTTCAAGAAGTCAGGATGAAAACCAAGGAAGAGGAGAAAATTCCAAGCAGAATTAGAAGCGAGAAAGACACACACAATGGTGAAGGTATAGCACTGTCAAAGACATAGAGTAGAAAATTAAATCACACAGGGAGAAAAGACAGGTCACCTACAAAGATGATTGCAATCAGGTTTCTCTCCACATCATCAACTGGTAAGTCAAAATATAACATAAAACATTTTCAATATGCTGAGGAAAAATCAGTGTGGGATTGTACATCTAGTGAAGCTATATTTCAAGAATAAGGTCAAAATAAAGACATTTTCAGACCCATGGGCACACACACTAATAAACATTTGCTAAAAGAAACTCCAAAGGATATGCCTTAGGCAGAAGATTCCAGAAAGAAGGTACGGAATATAAAGAGACAAGTGGATAAACGTGATGAACACATGGATAAATCGAATCAAACTTTCCATAAAACAATGCATTTTTTAAAAAATCTATAATTCTGGAGGGTAAAAAGCAGTATCGAACTAAAATGCTAAAAATTTAATAAATTATTTAAGAGACAGTGGGTGAGCAGTGTCAACTTGGTTAAAGTCTACTCTTGCTCTGGAAGAAGTTTGAAATATTGATTAATTTCAAGAAGCTCTCTTCTGGGGTCTGACCTTTTAGCAGTAAGTGGGGACAGCTCTCGGTGTTCTAAGATTGCCTTTCCAACGAGATTCCTTTGCATTCTGTGTCATGTTAGATCCCTGATCTGGTAGCAGCCATGTGGTATACAAGGTTCTGTGGTCCAGGCAAGTACGATACTGTGGTCAGTGGAGATTTGTTGAAAAAGTAAATAAAGAAGAGTGTGTGCAGAGATCCGGGGAAGATGGCGACCGGGTGAGCAGCAAGGGAGCGAACCTCCTTAATAAACACCACCAGCTCGAGACAGACTTGGTGAGCGTGAATGCCGGAACCTCGGCTGGGAAGTTTAAACTGGGCGTATTTC
>PVLD010008275.1:0-85173 GCA_004027595.1 Dinomys branickii | reverse complement strand
ACACACACACACACACACACACACACAGAGCAGAGAATCCATCTTAACTATAATGGCTTAGTTGTTTTTCAAGTACAGAGGGAATTTATAAGCAATTTCTTAGAAGTTAAAGGAGGGAGAAAAAGGAAAAAGATCTTGTATCCTCCTCAGAATGGATTTTTTAAAAATCTAAGAGTCAAGTTTGCTCTTCCCCTGAGACATGATTATGATTTCTCTCTTTTCCTGTCTCCTGTTTCATGTGTCTGAAATACCCAGTGTGGAGCTCACCAGTGCTGCTCGCTGCTCTCTGGCTGTCCTTCCATGCACACAGTGGGTTGTATCTCTCGGCTCCTTGGGACTCGATGCAGCCAGGTGATCTGTTCTGGCCCCTGAGTTTTCAGCGGAGGTGACACATGTTGCTTCTGTGTCAGAACATTTAACTGTTTGGCTCTCACTGCAGGGCTCCTGAGTTCCTGCTGTGTGGTGAATGAGCGTGCTCAAGATGGCGGCTGCTCCACCATGCAGACCAGGTCTCTTACGAGTGGACATAGAACACAGCCTCCTGCTGACCTCGGAATAACTCAGGGCTAAACAAGAAGTAACCTTTCCTGCCCTAAGACATTAGGATTCGAGAGTTGTTATTGCTGTGTAACCCAGCCTATTTTGTCTGGTATATCCATAATAAATGAAAAACTATACATGGTATTCAAACCAATTACCCCGATGTTGTTTTTGTGTCCTAGAGAATACAAGTTGACCATAGATGACACCAATTCATGGGAGACCAAGTGTGTCTTAGCTCTGCCACATTCCCTTTTGTGGCCTGGATTAAAGAGAAGCCCATGCTTCCCCGAGAACTGGCTTAGCCTTTGCATTAAACATCAGGCTGCTTCCTCTACCGCATGGCAGGTTTTCATCTCCTCTGAATAATTTTTTAGCAACTTGAGAAACTGCAATCCAAACATATAGTATTTTTGGCTGGAAATTAAAACACGTCACTTTTAAAACATAAGCAGCATGCCCTGAATGTTTATGGTAAAAAGCTCACTCCTGGCCAGACTGCAAAGCTCACATTACCGAGAGGCAAACCCTGGAGCATGCTAGCAGTTTGCATCCCAGTTCGTCCTTCCTACACAGTGCAGTGACTGTGAATCATTTCTCCTCTGGCACATGAACTTCCAGGCTTTATGACTCCTTCTTATCAAAGAGTGACTATCTAGAATTTCCCCTTGCTGTAAGGGGCTGGTGATAGAGATGGGAAGAAAGGTTTCTGTCTAGTATTCTGCCTTTGTGAGAAGCCAAAGATCTCAGTTTAAAGGAAATTTCCAAAAATACTGCACAAAAGACTTTGAGACTTGGAGTCTTTGGAGGGGGATATGGTTTTGTTTCACACTCATTTGTTACGCCTATTTGTTAATACTCACAATGAGCAAGTTTCTGTGAAAGGCTTTGTGAGGGACACAAATCAAAGATCCTCCCTGAGTCTCAGGAGCCTGTAGCTGAACATTTGAGACATTAGGCAACACGGGTCACAAAAGAGACACGACACTTCAGGGAAATTTAGAAGAAGGAGATGTTACCAGAGGGTCTGAGAATGGGAAGGGGAAGACGTGAACATTTTGGACTCCCTGTTAACTACTTTTCACTCCACCTCTACCGCACTCTTATGAAGATGCAAGTCTCGTATGTATTGAGCAAGGAAACACTTTTTAGATGTTAAGGTCAAGCAACTGTTGGGAGAGTTCTGTTTCACCCACAGCTTCACTTAATTCCCAAATCATTGTCAAATACCTTCGCCTCCCCAAGCCAGGACTTATCCATCTATGAAATGGAGGTAGAACAAAAGTACTGACCTCACAGAGTTATTTTAAGGATTAAATGTAATCGCTATGGAGAAAAAGCCCTTTGGCGCACAGTAAGTGAACTGTCCATAAGGCTGAGGATCAAGCGAGATAACGAACCCTTAGCAAGATGATTGGCCCACAGATCTCAGCGTGTGTGATGCTGCTGCTGGTGGTGAGAGATGGCAAAGATGGTGGCTGTGGCATCACTGACATAGTTCACGACACACCCTTGGGTGCTGCCACAAGAGAGGGATATTTGT
Organism: Dinomys branickii; assembly: GCA_004027595.1. Lineage (NCBI taxonomy): Eukaryota > Metazoa > Chordata > Mammalia > Rodentia > Dinomyidae > Dinomys > Dinomys branickii. The sequence goes on along the minus strand of PVLD010008275.1, from coordinate 83,090 downwards.
TTTGGCCAGCACACACTTCTGGTTAAATTAAGAGTGTTCGGGATGCAACATGTTAAGGAAATGTGGAGAATGGTGATCCCTACCAGAATTAGCGCTCTAAGAAAATGCATTTTCAAGGCATTGCTTCTTTATGTGACTTCTTAAAATGTTGGTTGGCGACAAAGCCAGAATTCTCTTATCAAAATGAAATCTGTAGAATACAATTTTCAGCTCAAACAATGTGGTTTATACAAAGCGCCACCCTTGCATGTCAGATGAGGAAATACAAAACTGTTCTATAATGGATATATTGTTTGCACACAAAAAACCTTATGAATCCATGTTTCATGCCAGGCCTCATTTGGCATCGTCAGTAAAAGGGGAAAACGCTCTCTTCTCCAGAGGAAACCCCACAGGAGACCTCAGCGCCCCCCCCAACTGTCCCCTTTGTTCTTAACAAATGTCAGAAGACCACACCCACCTCTTTGTTTGTGGGACTCCAGGTCCCTGGGAGATCTGCCTCTGATCACCACTGATCCTTTTCACTGGACTGAGAAGACTCTGGGCTGCTTCCATGGGTGATGAAGTCCACACTTCAAGGGTGCACTGAGAGCCTTCGAAGTGCTCAGTAGTGGTCTAGGCACTCGGGGAGTCTAAAGTGGGTTAAGACTTGGGCTTGACCTCAAAGTGCTTACCACCTACTAGGACGAGGAGAAGGGCAAACCCACGAAGCCAAGCTACATTTGTGCCGTCACTAGACAGCTATGGAAGCAGCATGTTTTGCCACATCTTTGCAGCATGTCGACTGTGCTCCAGGTGTGACGCTAAGAAGAGAAGAGAAAACAGCAGGAAGGCACACTTTTGTCTTAGGAAGGCCAGAGCCCCAGTCCTGCAGGAGCTCACTTGAATGAGAGAGAGAACATCAAGTTGAAAACCAGAGAACAGTTTTTGGAAAGTCTTTAAAGGCACCAGGACCCAGGACCCAACATTACAGCTAAAGTCAGATCAGTGACTGTAATCATTACTGCTCAGTGGATTTATGGCCTGTGTTCAGCTTATAGCCACTGCAGACCACTCTGTATATTCTGGGACTGTCAGCATTCAGCCCCTCCTCCCCTTCAACTCCTTGGGTTCCAGTGGGAACTCATAAAGATTTGGTTGGGGGAAGAACAAAACTCCCCGCAAGGCGTAGAGAGAGCTTCACCATTATCCTCTCTACCCCAGCTCGGCTCTCCGGGAAAGGCCTGTCTGAGAGGGGGACATTTGAAGGACTTCAATCAGGTTAATAACAGGAAGACTCATCTCCCAGGGCAAACAAACAAGTCCCATGGTCTGAGGTTGGGATGAGTTTGGTGAGTTCAAGGAACTCGATACAGTAGGAAGAGTGGACATGAGAGCAGGGGGGGCTTCAGCTACAAGGGGGCTGTGAGTGAAGTGGGTGCTGCCCTCTCATTGCGGGAACTATTCCTTGGGCAGCTAGGTAGAGAGCGAACTGGAAAGGCAAGAAGGGAAGCAAGGAAACTAGCTTAGGGGACTACTGTTGTGGGTCAGGGATGAGACCACGATGCCAGGGTAGTGTCCATGACATTGGAGAGAAGGAGATGGATTCAGGCTATAGCCTGTAGGTGACAAGTGACTGTGCTCATGGATGTGAGAGGGAAGAGAAAGGAGAATCCAGAGTAATTTCTGGCTTTGCAGGCTGAGCAAGGAGTAACGCATTAGTAAGGAAGAGCGGTCAGTAGGGCAGGGCATTACCTAGGCATCGCGAGGAAGGCTGAGTTTTGGCAAGGAAAAGGCTAACGTTCTGTTCTGAGAAGGGAAGGCTTGCGGTGTCTCTGAGGCACTCAAGCACAGCCACCCAGCAGGGATTCATTATGTGATTCTCCGAGCTGGGGCACAGAGAAGGGCTGGAGATGCACACTTGGAAGTCTTTAGCATATAGGTGGTATTTACAGCTAAGGAATGGATCAAGGTCACTCGAGGAGAGACGCAGAGGGAGGCAAAGTTCCGAAGACTGAGCCTTGAGGTATTCTGACATGCAAAATCCTAAATGTGCCTTCTCTCTTTGCGTCCGCGGGGCCCCCCCTGCACTGCAGGATAAACTGCAGAGGGAAAAGCCGAACCTTTAAGACCATTTTAACCTAATTTGAATATTGTATGTACATAGTTAACAACATTTGGCCCCAAAGATTAATAACTTCTTCTACATCTTTCGTTGACAGGCACTCTGATTTGTCGGGCGGGGCAGGCGGGGCGGGTGCTTTCTGAGTTGATTAACACCTCCACGTTGCTTTGAGCAAAGTGTGGGGCGGCGACAGAAAATGCCACATTGCAGATGCCTGACTCGGGGATGGGGCTCTGACTTCACGCCTCCCGATAGAGGCAGAGACTCACTTCTGACGGAGGGAAAGTATTACAAAAATATATATGTAACACATATTCTATTCCTGATTTAGGTCTATAATCTTATGAGCCAGACTGTAATGAATAAAGTTATAATTAGCTGTAGATGAAGAACACGCGGCCGTGTTTTCTAGGGTGCACTTTAGGGCTCTGGTCCAATCTGCACATTTACAAGCTGTGCTATTTGCATCGACTTCTACAGACTCCACTCAGAGACAGAAGAGGCTGCATTATTGATTACAGAGTGTGCATCTTGCTTATCTCTCTACTACACCCTGTGGGGTGTGCAAATGCGGGAGGAGGGAACAGCCAGGAAATCCGGAAAACACTACCCCATCCTCACAGAATATTCCCTAAATAGTAGCTTTGATATTTAATCTATGCCAGAAAACCTCTGGCAACCCCCACCCCCTAACAAGATTTATAGGCTTGGACTAATTGGATGTAAATTGACATAAATTGCTGAGGCACAGGTTGTGTGACCTTAGGCAAGTCACTTCCCTTCTCTGGAACCTGGTTTTTCATCTAGAAAATGAAAGTATGAGTTTGAATAGTTCTAGCTTCACCATCCAAGGAGCTATAAAAATAAAAGTCCATCAAAATAAAACCAAATAGGACGTCCCAAGGCAAACTCCTGCAGGACCAGGACTTACCCACGCTGCCGAGGAGCCTGGCCTGCACATACCTCCTCTGTGTGCATGACATGGCATGCAAAAGCGCATGACTAAATGTTTAACAACTAGCTCTCTGGTGATAAAACTCTGCCTTGTAGTGTTGGCCAATTTCTGTGGTGTAAACATTCCCACCATGGTAGATTGCAACCTATCAACACGATGTCATTGAATATGGGTTTGGGAACAGTTTATATAATCAATTCTCCTAAGCCAGCCGTCTGACCAAGTATAGCACCCTACTCACGCTTTGCATTGGGAATAACTGGTAAGTCATCTCCTCTCCTTTCTCTTCTGCTTCTTCTGTCAAAGGACTTTAAGCAGCGGTTTCAGGTGTGACTAGAATGGCTTTGGTCTTCTGGAAGTTCCCTCCTGCAATGTGGTGTTGAGGTGACTGCAGCTTCAAGGTGAAAAGATCTTAAACATAATACCCAGGATCTAAATTCTGGCCCTGTCACCAGCTGTGTGGACTTGATCAAGTGGCTTAATTTCTCTGTGTTACGTGTGAGTAGGGAGAGTAAGCACCCCTATTTCACGGATACGTTAGCCAGCTCTGACTGCTGTGACAAACTCCTCTCTACTTCATGGCTGAAGCAATGGACATATGTCTCTTCACAGTTCTAGAGGCTGAAAAGCCAGAAAGAAAGCACTAGCATGTTAGGTCCAGGTTATGGGCATTCTTCCTGATTTGGAGACATTCACCTTCTTGTGTCCTCAAATGGCATCGAAAGCACCAGTACCCCTTTCTTGTCTTATAAGGACATCACCTGGATCAGACCAAAGCCCTACCCTTCTGACCTTACTGAACATCAGTCACCTCCTTCTAACAAGCACTACTTACAATACAGTTACAGTAGGGTGGGGAGGTTAGGGCTCCAGCATATGAGGGGCTGTAATTCATTCTATAGCTGTGAGAGTATTGTAAAGATTAACTGAGTTCATATAGGAAACATGCCTATTACATGGTAAGTACTCCGCATTATATTAGCCATTACTGTAGTACAGTGTTATAGCACAATTTAAACATGATTCTATGTTTTAAAAAAAGATACTGATCAGTTTGACCTACAAAGCCAATGATAAGAAAGAAGAAAGAAAAGAAAAGTAATTTGGGAACAAACTGGTAAGAGCCTAGGACCCACTCTAGACCAACAAATGTCCACCCTGATGGACAGTTCAATTCAGCGTCAGTTAGAAGCTCTGCACCCAGATCTGGCCCTGTACCCTGAACAAACTGCTCTAGAGTTAGAATTCTGAAGATCTGCTTTCTGCATTCTACCAGTTTCTTTCCCGTGTGTGGATGCGCGGCTGGTAACTGAACCAGCAGAGGGCCCACAGTGCTTCCTGCCTCTCCCTGCTGCCATTCTAGGGTGTCCCATGCCCCACGCTGACAACCAGACTCTGGGTACCAGTCCTCCCAGTTTGTGAGTGAGGTAGTGCCACAGACAACATCCCAGTCAGCTGCAACACTTTGTATCTGCTTCCTGACATATCCCCACTCACGCTCCATCAATCCACATAAGCGTTAGTAAGAGACCATGTGAGGAAAGAGAAGAGGAAGTTGGAGAAGAGGAAGAGTAAGAAAGGAAGGAAAAGAAAGTCGATTTCTTTAGCATCTCCTAGCTGCCAGGCAAGGCACCATAGGCGTTGTGGCCATCTCAATTCTAATAAATTCTCTCATCCACCCTTGGAAAAGTTCTATAGATGAAGAAATCAACACCCCGGCATTGTCACCAGCCCAGTGGCACAGAGTTGGTACAGGTAGAGGGGCTGGGGTTTGAACTTGGTTCCATGGCTACTCCAGAACTCCTCCAACTGGTCTTCACTCTGCCTACTTGCAGTAATTCAATTAAAACCAAGATGGCCAAGATAGTTCTGATTTGGGACAGCAACCTAGTGGTCAGGTGACCCCAAAAGTTTTGTTTGAAGTAGCCCAGAGCCATTATTTACCAGCATTTCATAGAGGTGTAATCAATTTAATACTAAAAAGACAACCAAATTCAAGAATGGGCTGGGACATTTAACTAGCCCTTTCTCTATAGGACATATACCAACAGCCAACAAACATATGAAAAGACGCTCAACATCTCTTTTATAATAATACAACCAAGAAAAACTATAAAGATAAATGTTGGTGAGGACATACAGAAATTGGAACCCTTTTTCATAGCAATGGGATGGGTCATTGTCATTACCTAAATGGTTTGGTGATTCCTCAAAAAGATAAATACAATTTCCATAAAGCCTAATAATTCTATTTCTAGATATAGACCCAAAAGAAAACAAGCGTTCAAACACTTGCTTACCAATGTTTATAAAAACACCAATTATAGAACCACTGTTTCTATGTATATCAATGTTTATAGAAGCACCATTCCCTTAGCCAAAGATGAAAGTGGCTCAAGTGTCCATCAGCATATGAACAGACAATGTAGTCTGGCTGTATAATGGAATATTATTCAGCTATGAAAAGGAATGAAGTGTTGACCCATGCTACAAAGTGAGTGGACCTTGAAAATATGCCAAGTGCAAGAAGCCAGGCATGAATGGTGATAGGCTGTACAATTCCATTCATCTGAAGTATTCAGAACAGGTAAATCCAAGAGATGAAAATCAAATTAGTGGTTACCGGGTCTGGAGGTACCCTGAGGAACAGAAGTGACTGCTAATGAATACAAGGTTTTCTTTTGAGGTCATAAAAATATTTCAGAACTTGCTATAGACAGTGGTTGTAGAACATTATGAACACAATAATGCTGCTCACTCATATAGTGCACAAAGATCAGTTCTGTGTTATATGAATTTCACTTCCTTTTTTTGAGTTTTAGTTAATTTTTAAAGAAAGCATATTAACTTTGTAAGAAACTCAGAGCTCCACTCAAAAGTGAAGGCTCCTAAGTTCTTCTCTTAGTAAGGTCCAGGGCAGGATAAAAAAGAGGACTGCAGGCCTCTCATGTTCAAGGAGCAGGCTGGGCCTTTGCCTGCTTTATTTCATTAAATTCCCACACTTTTCTGGCTTCTGACACTTGCTCTGCGCTTCTCTGTACTCTGCTTGATTTTCCCAACAACCTTGGGAAACCTGTACTTTGGCAGGCCTGTACTTTGCTCTTACAGATGGGGAAACTGAGACGCAGCATCAGGTCCTGGTTTGGAACCTGAGCCACCTGACCCTACGATCAGCAGCATCCCTCTGACTCCCTAAGAGCCACGGCTATCTGCCGCGTGGTCCTGGGCACGGGCTGAGGGCTCTTGATGCTCAGCCCACAGCAGCCTCTCTTGGTTCTCTCTTCTTTGCCCTACAGCCAACAAGGCAGACCTCCGGCCCTCTTGAGTATAAATACTCCTCTCCACAACATTTGGGGGAGTAATTTATTCATCTGAAGAAAGAAACTGTCCTTGGGGAGCCCAGGAATGACCTGGATCAGAACTTCCAGAACGGTTAGTGGTGTCCCTGTCCTTGGTGGCCTGGGGTCCTGTGTTGGTTTGGAGAATTCCTTTACTATATTAACTGGGGTGCTGTGGTCTCCTAAAAGCTGCCCTGCATTCTCAGTGGTGAGCGGGGTGTACCGGCTGATCACACGGGGTCAGAGGGGACCCTCTGTCTCCCAGTCTCTGCTGACAGCCCACATCACGCTCCATGAGCCTTCCCTCCTCGCAGGGCCTCGGTTTGTCTGCGTGGAATGAGGGGGTGTGTTTCCAACTTTAAAATGCCGATGATTCTCCCTTAGCACCTTAACATTTGCTGAGGAACTTGGCAATGTGATGCGGATATAGGTGTCCTTAAAAGTTGTGCATGAATCAAATCCTCGTTATGAAACCACACTTGTGTAAAACAGGGAACTGCTATGTATTGTGAATAACCAGGCTTTCATCTCTCATGAACTTGTAGATGTTTACAGAGGTCTGGAAAGGAGAAAAGGACGAAGAGAAGGAAGGAAGGATGGGGGAATGGGGACAGAAGGGGCTAGACGTGGCACTCAGGAGTCAGACGTTGTAAGTTTGGAGCTGGCATTTCTGCTCTTCCACTCTCTACCAGCATGACCTTGGACAAGTCACTTGACCTCTCAGCTTCGTCTTCTCACCTATAAAGAGGATTTAAATATCTACCAATTAATTAATGTATTGGAAAGGCTTAACGCATGGCACTTAGTAGGCACTCCATGAAATATAAAGTATTAAGCAACAAAAAAGAATTGTAGGACATTCTCTGGGAGAAGAGAAGAGAAATCTGGACTGAATTCCACTAAGCACAAGCCAGACGTTTTCATCTACATAACTGCACAACCATGGAAAAGTTGATCACAAAACTAAGAGATGAGGATCCTTTTTCTTTCTCAAATTTTGGGACAAAGAGGCAAACATGAGATCTGCTTTGGGTTACCCAGTTTCCAGATGCTACTATTTGGCTAGCTTTGAGACACATCCCCAAAACAACCAGTGTAGATCTTGACAAAGAGCCATCCCCCACCCTGCCGGGGACCCACAGACACACACTGACTTGCAGAAAGACACACAAAAGCACATGGGCACGCACACTCACAAAGCATTTTCAATGCTCCCTTGCACACCTCCTGCACACCCTCCTGCATACCCAACGAGGTTTGGACAGTCAAGGTCGACACATCTCCTTGTAAGAATAAAAGCCGTTACCCTTTCATCGCTGAATTGATTATCGCAGCATTATGTTCCCTTGACCTCCCCACGCCCCAGCTGGGCCCAGTTTCTCTGTTCTCTGCTGCCAGAGCCCCTGCTCCTTGCCTGCATGGCGCTCAGCATAAGTTCTCATCACATATGGATGTGCATGATTATTTAATTAGTGTCTCCTTCCCTGCCTAGACTTTCTACTGCTTCAGAGCATGCAGAACCAAGTCTGTTTGGCTCCTCCAGCCCTGAGCATCAAGCCTGGCAAACAGCAAGCATTTAATAAATACACACTGAAATGAATGAGCAAGCACGTAGCAGTGAGTCTTCAAATCCAAGGTTTGTTTGCATCAGGGCTCCCCCCAACCCCTGCTAAGCCTTGAGCTTGCATGGTGCCCTTGCCCAGCCTCTACCCTGCTCTGGCCTCTGCCCACCACCTCTGTTATGCCACCTCCCTGGCCGGGTGAGGCCCCCGCTCTGAAGTCCAGAATAGCCACCTCAGCAGTGGTGCTCTAGGCTTCTCTTCTGAAGGGCGGGCAGGAATCCCAGCCTGGCCTCCCCAGCTCCTAGCTGAGGTCTCAGGGTCTGCTGCAATTAGTATACAACTACTCCCAAGGGCTCTTCAGGCCGGTGACCTCCTTCCCTTTCTCTACCTGCCACCCTCAGCACATTCCCGCCCTTCCTTATTCCCTTGGCGCAGGCCTCAGATTCCCTTGAACAATATTTACATTTCTGCCCTTCCTCAGGGGACTCTGTCTGTCTCTCTAATAAATAGAACATGTGCTGCTCCTCTCCCCCAACCCCAGAGCAACGCTGGGGATCTTGGGGCATCCTGGCTTCCTCCCCGTGCAGGCCTTGTGGTCAGACCTGCCCCTTCCACACTGCCCTGGCCCCCAAGTCATTGTCTGATCTCGCTCTCAGGAGCCAGGGCCCATTCTGTGTCCTCCTCCTCATTAACTCAGAGGCCATCATGCCCCAGACACACGACACAGGCAGCTGCCCAGCTTCCCAGCCCCGAGTGGGCCCAAGGGGTTGATTAGCATATTGTGTGGGGGACGAGGTCTGGAGTCATCCTTTTTCCTGTTGACACAGAATAACCTCACCTGGAAGTGTCCCCTACTCCAGTGGCCAAAGCAGCCAGAGAACCCTCTGATTCTCTCCCCCTCGCCCCCGTTCTCCTCTCCATCCTTTGAAAACAGTGCAAACACAGAGGGTGATGGGAAGCTTGTCTGCCCATCCTCTGCTCCTCGCACCCCAAACTCTGCCTCCCTCACGGCTGGGGGCGAATGCATGGACCCATGCTTGGCTCTGCCCGGAAAGCCACCAGAATGACAAATCTTTGAACAAATTACTGATTTCTCATCTAATTTACATCCAATTAGTGTGAGTGAAATGAATCATGTGGTCAGCCCCTCAGGGGAAACATTGGGATAACAAATGCCCGGGGCCTCTTTCCTGGGGAACTGACGGGCCCTGGGGGAGTCCATGATTTACCCCTGGGTCAGAGGGCCCCCCCTTCCCCCAGGCAGGTTATCCAGTCTATAGATCAACCCTGCCCCCTCCCTGCAGCCCGGACAGGCCCTGCTGCGAGGTCAGGCTAGTAAAGAACAGGGTGGGTGAAAACCAGGTTGTATATTGAGCCGCCCACAGCAAAGATACACTTCGGATTTGACTGCAGCAATGAAGTTCAGGAGCAAGTGCCAAGTTCCAGGCTGGAGGCCCTCATGCTCAGATTCTCTGCACCCCGGACCTAGGGAAGCAGCCAGTGCCAGGTTCTGGAAGTCCTGACTGGTGTTTTATATCACGTGATCTTAACTCTCCCAATAACATACTCCAGGAGGCAGTCATTACTGTGATCTCCACTTCACAGGAAGGGAAACTGAGGCTTGACAGGGCATGCCCGAGTTTCCTTAGCCAGGAAGCTCAAGGCCAAGGGTTCTGAACACTGGGAAGACGATGCCAGACTCCAAGCACTTGACCATCATGCAATGTCTGCTATGTCCATTCTACAGGGCAGGAAACTGAAGGCCAGAGGGGTGACATGAAGCCTCTGCGTGAGGCCCCAGAGGGACGTTTGGCAATTGGAGAATCAAGCCCAGTGCTTTCCCTCCATATGCAGCCTGATGGTACTGCTCAGGGAAGCCGCCGGGCACCTCTCTTGCTTGGGAGGTGCCCGTAGCTTCCGGGATGAAGGCAGATGGATCACCCATTCCATTCCCATTGCCCAGGAAAACCAACAATCCCCAAACACACCTTAGCGTGACTGGGTCACTGCACACGTCTTCACGCATGAAGAACAGCAGACGGAGTTCAGCACTGTTTTTCTAAAACAAGAAAGATGACTTTCTCCATCGTTTGAAGTGGGAAGCCCGGGTGAGCAGGAGGGTGAGGCGGGGGCAAGGGGTTCTTGTCTGAACAGTGCAGTAGCTGCATGTTTAGGATGAGTTTGATCTTCCTGTGTAAACTTGTTTCTAGTCTGCTATTTAAAACCTGGCATATGGATGGGATCTCAGCTCCCAGTACTGGCAGTCCTTAACATTCACAGCGACTAAATAAAAAGGGAATTTTAAAAACCAAATGCAGTTTTACCCCAGAATGAGGCAAAGAGAGAACTACTAAGAAGTTAACAACTCCTGAACTTGGGCCCAGCCAGCCCTCTAAATGTGGGGACCTCGGCAGTGCAGTGCGGGGTTGGGAGAAAAGCTGCCCATGTTTTCTGAGTACCTAATGCAGGCCTTGCTCTCTAAACTGGGTCTGATCCTAAGGTTCGGGGAAGGGCATGGGCTTCACAGCCAGCCACCAGGGTCCGAAGCCCGGCCCTGTCACTTACTACTTGGACACCTTCAGAAAAGTTCTTTACCTCTCTGAGCTTCCTCAGCCAGAAATCAAGCTAAAATAGGACCTAACTCACAAGGATGTTGTAAAGATTATGTGAACTAGTGTTTGCAAAGCATGCGGCACGGCGCTCAGCAGATATAAGTGTGCAAAAAACCCACTGTGATTATCATCTTCCCATCTGCTGGGGCAGTGAGCATTGCTTCCCCCACTTTTCAGCTTCTGAAGTTGCGGAGGGTGCTGCTGGTACACAGGAGTGGTGTCCAACCCGTCTCTTTCCAGGGGTGAAGGTGACGTGCGGGCCTAGGGATGTGGTGAGCAGGGTGGGAAGAGAGGCCTGGAAGGGCAGGGAGTCAGAACACCGAAAACGGAGTTTGGAGAGATGGAGGAGGACCCTGGGGACTGGTGACTTAGCTCGCAAAAGGGAGCGTAGAGTGGCTAGGCTCCTAGAGGGAGCAGCCAGGTTGAGTCCTCCCTGGCTCCCCAGGAAAAACAGCAATTATCAAGGGTTTTCTATGTGCCTCACAAGGTTCTAAATGCTTTCCAAATTTTGCCTTGGTTTTTGTTTAAGCCTCAAAATGACTCAGTTTACTGCCTCCACCAGCACAGGTCTTGGCACCAGGGGGCATCCTGTGGCAGAGAAGGAAGAACTGTACCCGAGGAGACAGCAGAGATGGCCCCTTTGCCCTAAAGTAGACGATCGAGTCAATTGTAAACCTGGGGCCAGCACACTGGGAGAGAGGCCCCTAAAATCCCCCAAGAAGCAAACCAACTGGAACAACCAGAGAGAGCCCATTTCCTGACCACCCCCACAGAGGACACTGCCACTCCCTAGATGTGTGACACAATCGGAAGCGCATGAAAGCAACACCAGAAGGCCATCTGTGAGGACGGAGTGACACAGCCAGAACTGTACCTGAGACAGTTCTCACCTGGGCAGTTGTTGCTGCCAGTGAAGAAACTGAGGCTCAGGGTGCTTGTCTCACTGAGCAGCACCAGAGGAGATCAACATCAAAAATGTTTAATTTGAGCACAGCTCAAGCAACCAGGCTGGAAACAGGTCATAGGCGCTGCTAGATTTGTCTAGGTGCCTGCACAGGGAATCCAGCAGTTTGAGGACCGAGACCCCAGAGGTGTTTGGGGTTATCTTTGACTCGCTGCTCCCCAAACACATGAGACTCCCCTGCTTCTCGAGGGCTCCTCCCAGCTGCCTGCTAGCCCAGGTCCTGCTCCTCCAGAGCATCCCTTGGGAGGAAGAACTTTATCCTGACTTGGAGATTTGCCCCAGGCGCCGAGGACGCGCCGGCTCTGAGCTCCTGCCTCAGAGCCTGCCACCGTCAAGACTTACGGCTGGCTCATCTCTCCCCCTCGCTGGGTCTGCTACATCACTTATCCTCCCGACGCTGACCTGCCAGCAGCTGCAGGAGGCTCTCTCCGGTAAGATTTGATTAATGAGGTTCAGCAGCAACAAATCAGTCTTATGGAGCAGCCCTCCCCTCTCGGGGACGCACTCTCGCAACGGCGGCTGCATACAAACCGCCCAGCGGGTGTGGGCAGCTCCCGGGCCTGCTCGTCCGCAGCCCCTGGTTCTGCACCCCAGTTCCAGCTCCAAGGGCCAGACTGGCTGGACTCAGCACCCACCAACAGCACATGTGTGTCCAAACACCAGCAGGAGGCGCTTGCTTCAGCCCCCTTATCTTTAAGAGAATAACAGAATCCTCCTATCAGGTCCATAATCGCAGCCACTGTTTGTGGATTTGCTGCTTGAGGCACTTTGCAGTCTTTTTTAATCAACAGCCCCATGGAATGTGGATGTTATTGTTCCCTTTTTACAGGTAAGAAAATTGAGGTGTAAGTGGGCAGGTAACATGCCCAAAGTCACATAGTTAGAAAAGGGCAAAAGTTGGAATTTGAACCTCAGCATTCTGACTTTTAATTACACTTCTTCATGCATTTCAAGTTCTGCCTCTTTGGAAATACGATGAATCTGATGATGATTCTCCTTGGAAAATGCACACACTATCTGCACATTGCCAGACAACTTCCGCATGTGCAGGTGCACCTACCTTCAACTCCGCCCACAGTCCTGACAACTCCACTCTCAATCCCTGCAAAACTTAGACCCAATCTTCCCCCTCCCAGCCTCAGTCTCTCCTGTAAAGAGAGCCCATCTGGAGAGTCTCCTGTGAGGAGAGCCCACCTGCAAGAGCCAATCCTTACCCTACTCCAGGTCAGATGCACCAACCCAAGTTCTGCTTCCCAGTCTCATCTGCTCATTGCCATTTGGAAAGTTCATGTGCTGGGAAGGCACGGCTGTTTTTCTCTCTGAGTTTCCAACCACTATATGTGCATCACCCACCCCACCCCACCCCTTCTCCTTACCCAGACTGTTTTATTGGAACTGTTTGTTTCTCAAGTAGTTACAGGAAGTCCATGGCACATCAAGGTCTATCCACTTCTTTGTAGTATAATCTACGCATCATTCAAGTATATGTCCCCCCAGCCATTGGTGACCCATGTAACTTTCCTGGAAGACTTTTTGAAGTGGGCACCTGGCTCAGCTGCTCCTTGTCCCATACGCACTTCGTCTCGCCCCTGGACCACCAGGTCTGATCCACACCTTTTCCTTGCAAGCCCAAGAGCTTCAAATCTCTCTCTTCTGTTCTCCTCTTTACCTTCCCCAAAGCCCTCACATCCCAGAAACATTTGTCAGGGATTTGCCAATAGTCACTTTTTTATCTGCTGGGGCAAAAGTCATTTTTGCATATGGATGTTTTGTAATAGATGTTGCATTGATTATGTAAAGTTCTTTTGGGAATCGCCTGGCCATTTCTGGGTCCTCACTGACCAATTCCACCTCCAACACACATCTCGGATCTCCTGGGTCAGCAGTGCTAAGCCACCTGGGCTAGAAGCTGAGGAGTGAGAGTTTAGCCCCAGCTGTGGCAGAGACAGATGGCTTCACCCATCCAAGATGGATTTGCATGGCCCACTCCACTTTAAGTGGGCGGGCTGAGGAAGGTTCATGCAAGCTGAGTCTGTTTGCTCCTCAGTCGGAAATTACAGTGACCTTGATGATGAATTTTTTTATATACTTTGCAGCATCAAAGCAAAGCATACTCTGGCATTATGTCATTCTAGACTCACAGTTACCTTGTGTGGGAGGGGTTATTGTTATGCCCACTTTACAGATAAGGAAAGTATGGCACTGAGAAGAAGAAACTTGGCCAAGATTACATGGCTTACACATGACAATTCCGGTCCTAAAACACAGTGGAATGGACAGTGAGAGCTGTACAGTCTCTCTTACATCATTTTGTTTAAAAGCTCATTTTGGGAGAGGGACATTTACTATAGGGTGCTCTGAGGTGTTCCCCCAAGTTTCAGTGTCTCCGAGGAGATTGAGGGAGCAGCACTGTTCTGTGCATTTGTGCTGGGAAGAGGTGTGCCTGTTCTGTGTGGGATGTTTGGGAGGGGTGGGAAGTGTGTGGGTTTGGTATCTCTGTAGGCTGAGTGTGCACAGGTGTGAGGAAGAGGGTGTGGGTGAGGATGGGTGTGCAAGGAAAGGGGCTCAGAGCGTATTTGCGGGGCTATGCTGTACATGCTACTGATGGGCGTGAGCCTTCGACTGCCTCCTCCTCTTCTAGTGGATCACTGTGCACTTTGCCTTCAGGGCCCAAAGCCTGTGGGCTTAGGCTCTCAAGACAAGAAGACCATGTGGCTTATCTTTTGTAGAGCCTTTGAGGATGACTATGAACACTTTAACATACAAACCCAGCCCCTCATAAAAGTTTTGCCCTGCAAGTTGAGAACATACCTCAAGTGTTCAGAGTTTGTCTCTCCAAAGAAAGCACCTCTGGAGTCCATCATTTTGTAGGGTATGGTCACAGAAAGGTGGGTTGGAATGAGGCCAAAGCCCAGGGTGGCAGAGATGCAGCAGGCAGTGAGTATTACGCAAATTCATGTGGAACTAATACCTCATGCCACTGGGTTAAGGAATCAGGGGGAACTTTGTGCAGACACTGAGGCAGCTCAGCTAGGCTGCCAAAGATCTGCAGTCTCAAGCAGTGGATCTCAGAGTAAGGTCTACAGTTGTTGGCCTGCGGAAGCCCTGTGACTCTTCCTCTACCAAGCTCCAGCCGTTGCATTGCTAAAGTCCAGGGAGGCCTCATTATTGAGTGGCCAGAGGTCTTGAAGTGCAGAGACAGTTCACAGAGAGGCCCGGCGTTCACATTCCCTCTTCTATCATGGCTTCTACCTTTGATGGCTTTCAAATGTTCCCAGATACTCTGAATATGGCTCCTACACCATTCAAAACACTGATCTGTGGGAGAGACAAGATCAAATTGGTGGGTGTGCAATAAGCCCAACCTAGAGGACAGCAGAATTCCCCTGCTGCCTGCTCCCAGGCTGGCATTCCCTGTAGTAACTCTGGAGCTTTCCCAGGAGCTTCCTGCTCTGGATTTTACCTGAACTTGGCATCTCCATGTGCCAATGAGTCACACCTCCCATTTAACTAGAAGCACATTTTCCAGCTTGTTCCTCCACCAGGCTAGGCTCCAAATGCCTCTTGTGGTTGTTTCCCGAAATCAAATCCAACCTCAAAGCATGAAGATTTGCCATTATTAAAGACGAGCAAAAGCATATGCCCCAGGCTCTGGAGAGAATTTCTAATGAGGATTCCAAAGATCACAGCCGACTCATGAGCTCTTGGAATCCAACAGGCCTTTAACAGTCCTAGAGCCCTCTAATTACACTCCCTGCACATCCCAGCTGTACCCACCACCATGCCTGCACTGCTCCCATGACAGGGCTCTGTGTGATGTAGAGGCAGTGTTCAAAGTCAGTGTATAAAGGAGAAAACCAGGTAAGATCAAAATTACTCTTATTAATCCCTTGGGAGGGAGACCAATATACAAGCTCTCATTGAGTCCAACATGACTGGGCTTTCCTTCAGCACCGGAACAAATTCCTTTTCTTTGGCTTAAGCAGTAGATGAGGTTGTTGGCTTGATTTGAGGAGCCACACTATGTGAAAGATGTGTGTCTCAGAGTACCAGAATCACCCTCAGGGTGATACTCACAGGAATGAGGTGTAGAGAAACCAGAAGTCACTGGGGAAACATCGTGCTCCATCTCCCATCTCATGCTTGTCCCTTGAGTGAAATGGGGAGATCAGAATCCCCCACTTTATTCTGCGTACAACACTATTTTGTTATTGTTGTTGTCGTTGTTATGCTGTATGCATGCACGTGACTGAATTCAAATACATGAAGTACAGTCTCCCAGGAAAACTCGTCCTCTGCATTACAATGCTTGCACCCCTCATGGCTACTTTTTTTTTTTTCCTCATGGCTACTTTTGCATTCTAAATATCATTTCTTCCAGGAGGTACTCTCTGATTTCCTCTGCTGGAAGTGGTGTCCTCTAAGAACTCCCACACAAGCTTCTTTGACTAATGAATAACATGGCCTGGATTTATAACGGTGAAAGCCTTTCCTTTTTCTTCTATTTAATCACAGCCTCTCTCGGGATGGAGATGCCATTCTGCTCACAGTAAGTCCACAGTTGTTGTGGAGGAGTCCACCCTTCTCAAACCAGCGAGAGGCCAGCAGATGTGCCCTGATAGCTCTTGTCCTGAGGGACTGTATGGTACAGAAATAATTGAGGAAGCTCTGCTGCAGGCCTAAAACCTAAAACATGCCTATGTGGGTGTCAGCAACTCTGTATGCCCCATTACAGGTGACTCTGAGGGTTACCTTTCCCCTTTACCAGCTCCCTCTGGTACTGGAATTCCTGTTTTCTTCCAGAATCCTGGCACACAGCTCTGAATGGCACACCACTGGCTGAGTCCCCTCCCTTCTCCTTCGCCACCCACTCCCTGTGGTCAAGGTCTGTCTCTGTGCCTCCAGAGGGATGGGGCTCGTAGATCTAGGTGCAGATCCCACCTTGGCCTCTTCAATACTTGCCTGATCATTGACACATTGCTTAACTGCTCCAAGCTTGGTTGCTTTATCTGTAAAATCAGGATGATGATAAAGGTTTGTGGACACAAGGTTAATGGCCTGTGAGTAGTAAGAATCTAGGTTCAGACCTCAGTTAGCTGGAATTTGGACCAATATGCACAGCACTTAAAAGCAGGTCAGACTAAGGACTGACTCCTAGATTTTGAATTTACTCACCTGCTGTGTGACTCTAGGAAATTTACTTAACGTCTCAGCTTCATATTCTTCACCAATAATAGACGGATAAAAATTGTACTAAAACCATGGGGCAGCTTTGGGCTGAAAGGAGATAACTCACATTAACAGTTTAGCACAGTGCCCGGTATTTAATCAGGACTCAAAACTGCGATCCATTAATTTCTGGCAATTACTAATTATGTCAGTGGCCTGGTAGGAAATCTAGGTTTACATGAGGAAGTCTGATTTGCATGAAGTTTTATCTACAGGACAGGGAAGTAAACAAGAGATTTGTCTCCGGTATTGCTCCTGGGGGCAGCTTAGTGCCAAGCCCTGCTGAAGGAGTGAATGATAGTCAGAAGGTAAGCGAAGGAGACATTGTCAGGCACTGGGTTACAATGTGTGGCATGAAATGGCTTAGGGAAGTGGCATTCCCAGGAAATAAAAGATATCTATTTATTGAGCAACTATTCTGTTCCCAAGTCCCTGCTTGGTGGTAAGGACTGAAGGGTGAACCAGGTCACACCTGGCTTCCATGGACAGAGTCTAGCTGCACTTCCGGGTCCCAGTGTGGAGCAGCTCCTATGAGATGCACCACTATGGGGGCTGGGGATATAGCTCAGTGGAATAAGCGCCTGCCTAGCAAGCGCAGGGTCCTGAGTTCGATCCCCAGTACCGCAAAAAAAAAAAAAAAAAGACAGTAAAGAGATGCACCACTACTTCAGTGAGGGATGGCTTACGTCCTTCACAGGGCCTCCCAGGCCCAGAGTCACCATCTCCTACCGGTCATTCTACATACTCAGCCCTCCCCAGTGTGCATGTTCTGACACACTGCCCAGCGTAGCCAGCAGACACACACCTCACAGGTCCTGCCCAAGCCGAGAGACCCCTCTCACCACATCTCCACCTGCTGTTCTCTCCTCCCCGCCCCTCTCTGCAGTGCCCTGTGGGCTGCGGGGAAGAGACGGCCCCGGGCCCCACGCGGTCTCTGCCACTTACTCGCTGTGTGACTTGGTATCATTAACAGACTCTGAGCCTCAGTTTCCCTTTTCTGTAAAACAGAAATAGCAATTCTCTACCCCACAAGGCTGCTCTGAGGGTGAAATGTGCTCATGCACATCAGAACCCTTCTTGAGGGTGTAGAGATGGAGGGAAAGCAGATGGAAGGGGAAGTAGAAAGAATTAAGCCGTGTTGTGTACCTGTATCAGCTCCCCGCAATGAATGTAATCATTATGTACCGCAAACGTGTGCTAATAATAAATATTAAAAATAGGATTAATTTTAAAAGAGACTGTATTTGGCTCAGTGCAGGTACTAAACACATGGGAGCGTCCTGTGTGCATGCAACACCCCCGTCCCGCCCCCCCGACACACCCCCCCCATGCGTGCACCCAAGGCCCCTCCCCTCCGACACACCCCCCCATGCGTGCACCCAAGGCCCCTCCCAGGAGCCAGGCCGTTGCAGCACCTCTAGTAGTCCATGTAGCATCACAGGTCCTAGTTGGAGGACCACCAAACCAGGCCGCGACACGCTTCCCTCACCACCCAAAGGCCCCGGGACCGGCCTCCCTTCTCTCCAGCCCGGCAGGAAGGTCCACGGAGACAGTTTTGTGGGAATGCCTAAGCCACCCAGAGGCTGCCGGGAGCCAGGCGGTCCCAGCAGGGGGCGCTTCCCGGCCCTCTCGCTCATCAAGACAGCACCCTCCTTTCTGCCCCTCGGTGCCCGCAGTTCTTGAGATCCAGCCCCACAGCGCGGCTCTTCTCCTTCCCCCGGCCCTTCTAGCTCCTGCTCCTCCGCAGCCTTTCTTATCTCAACTTCGTTGAGAGACTTCTCTTTTCTCTCCCTCGACTCCTCTGATGCTAATCTCTCTCCATAAATCATACCCTCTAATCTTTTCATCACCTTTCTCTGATTAAAGCAGCCTCGGGGGTTGGGAGCCCCAGTCCTCAGTTACTAAAGCGCTTTGATGTCCAAAGACAGTCCCCGAGGCTGCGGGCGGGTTGGCTGGCGGTCAGGCCTCGCCCACCAAATGCGCAGCCAGCGCAGCATCTATGCGGACTGTTCTGGAGCTGTCCTGGGCTGCCTGCGCGGCCCGCACCTCGAGGATTTCACAGATCTCTTCATGAATATTTCTCACTACATACTGGATGTCATTATTCTATTGAGAATCAATTAGCCCAAATGTTGTTATGACAGCTACAGAAAAATGATATTTTTAGCTTTACTTTATGCTGATCTGTCTCCGCACAGAATTATTGAAAACCTTTAAAGTAATCTAGTGGCGACAGGCCGTGGCAAGCCGGGGAGCGATTGATCAGGGTCTGTGGAATTGTGGGAAGTGCAGGGCTCAACGAATGGGAGCCTCTCAGAAATAACTTCCAGGGTGCAAGGCAGAGTAATACCTGAGCGAGATCCTTAACCTGTGGGAACCTCAGCGTCTCCGTCTGTAAAGCGGTACACTGAGCCACCCCTACCTTCACTGTAGGTGTACACGAGATACACCGAGCACATTTGTGTGTCTTCACCTGTGGGTGGACCTACCGCCAGTGGCTAAGCAGGGGGCCCTGAAGCAAAGATTCCTAGGTTCCATCCCAGCTCTGACACTTGGTGGGCGTGTGGCCTTATTAGGGTCACTTGCCTTCTTTGTGCCCCAGTCCAGTTAATCATTGTAGGGACAAATCATGTCCTTTTCATAGTGGTGTTATGAGCATCAAAGGAACCAGTACACATTAAGCGCTTAAAAACTGGCCCACCTCAGAAGAGGGCCAGCTCTTTTTAATGTGGGTTGACTGTTAGGTTTTGCTGTCTACCTTTGTTTACCCTGACCCCTTAGCCCAAAATCTTTCCTTTCCCAGTGTAGCAAGTTCAAACCCTCTCAACAGTAAGTCCTAGCTCAAATGGCACCTTTGCCACTAAACAGACCGACTGGGGTTGGGATTCTGGTTCCAATAATCCCTGGGTGACCTTGGACACAGCATTGAACCTCTCTGCCTTTGTTTCATTCACAGAAAAAGGATACAAGTTTCCTTCCTCCTCAAGTGAAGGGCTGGCCATTGTCATCTCTAGGACCCACTCAGTTTTCCATCTGGATCAGCAATTCCTCACTGAAAGATCAGCTCTCCTTGGAATAGTTTCTTTAAACACCTGCACAGTTCTTCTCCCACCAGGAGCAGTTTTACAGATTTACAGTAAACAAGGAAGCTGTTGTATGCCAAAAAGGAAAAAAAAAAATTCATCTTTAGCCGGGAAGTCTTTCGGGGGAGAAGCAGTTCCAGGATCCCCCCCTAAGGCTACACGCTCTGCCAAGACAGGAGCTAGTGTCAGGAAAAAGGTTGAACTCTTCTGAACACCTTTGCTTCCAGCCAAGTCCTGCCCACTTTCCTGTCCAGCAGGCTTTGTCTCTCTAGAGTTTAACAGCATCTGATGCCTGACATCTTTCAGCAGACAAAGGGCCAGAGGAGCAGGCTGGTAGAACACCCCAGGGACCCCCAGAATGCCCTGTACCCTATGCTGGCCACCCCTGGCTCTCTGCGTGAATAAATTCATGCAGTGCTCCAGGGCTCTGTGTGTATCAACCCTCATTATACAGCTTCCCTGTCCTCTCATCTGGAGTTACCTTCTCCCCCTTACCCATGTCGCCCCGCTGCACTCTCTGCCTGCTGCCAGAGCCTCAGTCATAGTTACGCCTCTGACTCCTGTTCTTTGTGCACAGGCCTATCTCCCCAGCTAGACAGAGAGAAACAGTGAAGCAAGACCCAGCACTGGTGCTTGGAGTGGGGGGAGGGGGTTCCTCATACTACCTCCTGCACATAGCTGTTCTCCGTGGAGATGGCCCTCTCCACTGCAGCCTCCTCTTTGGTCTCTAGAGTTACGCCCTGCCAAACCCTGTGTTCGAGGTCACTTTGTACAGCCGCTCAGTTGTGCACTGCACAACTCTCTGGTTCCATTCACATAGCTCATGCTATGACAGGCTTGGAGTTGTGTACCACAGTGTCCTTGCCCCTAACTGGAACCTTTTAAAAACTTTCATTGCTTCTGGATGCTCTGACTTTTGAAGAATCCACCCCAAACACACATGTTAAAACATACCCATATACTTCAATCAGTAATTTCTTGGTATAAAAATATTTAGAAAAGATTTTTATAACGACTTTTGAAATGATTTGGCTATGAGCAACTGATTTTTGTTCTGGTCTGATTTCTCAACAATCACTCTGCATTCTTCAGGATTCTTGAGAAAAGAAAAAAATCAAATCTGCAAACTGATTTCAAATGTCAAGCAATTTTTATGAATTCAGCCATTAGTAAAATAGACCTAATGTTTTGTAGACCTTTCATTAAACATCTATTTTAATATGCTTTGTTTTTACATTTTGTAGTCAATAATTTCTTCCAGAATTTAATTATTTTCATGGGCCCCAAGTATACGTACAATCCCTTCTTTATTTTTCCCCTAATAACAGAGGGCAGCTTGTGACTTTTAAAGACACTTTGCTGAAGTGTTAGTGATAAGCAGGTGGTTATGTGCCCCAATTTATTCTTGCAGTCTGAGCATAACTATTAATGGCTCCTCTTTTACCTCTAGGGTGTGCCAATTTGAGCTTTCAATTGCGCCGCCTTGTAGTAAAGGAAGTAGCATAGGGGCTGGAGGTACAGCTCAGTGGGCTAAGTGCTTGCCGCTGAGCACTAGGGCCCTGAGTTCAATCCCCGGTCCCGAAAAAAAAAAAGGAAGTAGCATAAAGAGTAGGATGGTTCAAGTCCAGACCTCTCCCAGCACCCTTTGCAGGACAGGCTCTGGGCACTTTCCCTGGCCACCTTCATGTGGTCCAAGGACACTCACCCTCCACCCTACCCACCCCCAAGGAATCTTCTAGAAAACACACAACAAAAACTGGAATAAACTCCCTCCAGTGCCTCCAGTGTCTTTTTTTTTCGCCCTCGGCCAAAGCCTGCTCACCAAAGTCCTCATTTCCGGCAGCAGGAATGACATCTTTCTTAGAAGGCTGACAACGAACATTTTCATTTCCTTTTGTGAAAACCCCACTCCCATCTATAAGGGTGTGCTCTGGCCCTGTGACCCCAACAATGCAATCACAAAATAATCCCGCATTGACACATATCCCAGAGTCTTAATCTACATATCTTTAAATCTTAAATCTTTTATGGAACAAGGCAGAATAGCAATTAATCAACAAATCCATTTCTCTTTTTAGCACTAATCAGGTTGTATTATGAGTGTACCCATGGGGCTCCCTCTCTGGACTACGAACTCTTGCAGAGAGATAGGGGTGCCTAGCTCATCTCAGCATCCCCAGTGTTGGGTCCAACCCGGCATGCAGAAATGCTGTCCAAAGGATGAGATGAGCAAACATTTTTCTGTGAGACCATGAGCTCCTTGAGAGCAAGGACTGTGCTTGCTCATTTCTGCCTCCATTGCAGCATGTGCTGGCCTATGGCAGAGGCTCAGTGGAGCCCAGAGGGTCATGGAGAGTTTCATTGGATGAATGGACAACAGACAGCTGCACGGATAGGTGTGTGTGTGGACGACGAGACGGACGCTCGGCATCGTGGATGGATAATGAGACAGATGGATGGTTGGATACGTGCTTAGAGGGGTGGATCCTTAGCCTGGTAATTTGGGTTCTAAAAAGAAGACAGAGCTGCTTTGGTCCCCTTATAGTTTGTTAGGTCTTATCTCCAACTCTTACGAGGCCTGACGGCCTTCTAGTTTCCTCTCCTTAGACAATACACATTTATTGTTCTTATAATAAATTCTTCTATTTGAGGCAGTCTGATGGGGTCTATAGGAGTCCACCTCCTAAGCAGAGCTGGCAGGTGACAAGAAACTAATATTTACCTCTTGAGTACACCACAAGTATGTCTCAGAAAGCATAGCATATTTGTTTCCGCCTGAAATCTTCCCCAAAGACAATGTTATAAGGTTGGCTGTTTACGAGGGTGATGTCTTTTTGGGTCAATTTCAAGTTTGTGTTCTGGGAATGCCGGTCTGTGCCAAACGGTGACTAGACTTTTATAAACAAATTGGCTATTGCTCTTGAAGCAGTCTACTTGCTCCTAGCATCCTCCCCAACAGCTGCTGTACCATCTTGGGTCACTCGCTGCCTTTTCTTGGTCTCAGTACTCCACCTATAAAATGCAAACTTGGAAGGAAATTATCGAGCCTTTCTTGTTTTAGTATTTTGAGGTTAGGTGACTTGTCCCAGATCACTAATATAATCCTGCTCCAAATGATAACCATCTTCTGAGCGAAATAGGTCTTAGCTCACCAATTCTGATGCAAAACTCCGTCCACTTTACCAGCCTCCACCCAAGAATAAATAGTATAGTATGACCTTGTCATTTTCCCCTCACTCCCCTAGCTCCTGTTCTTCCTGATCACCAAAATTCCTTCCTGATTTTTCATGGTTCCGTCCAGCCCACCCTTCAAAGTCAGTCTTCTCCAGGATACTTCCCTGATCCTTCTGGAAATGACCTCTTCTTCCTGTCTCCCTCCTGCAGAGTCTTTCTCCTTGTAAGATCTGATTTTCTCTACAGGGTGGGAAGTGTCCAGGGGACAGACAGGGACTTGCTCAGAGCTCTGCACACAACAGACACCACTGAAGATTTAATGGTGTGGACAACTAGGCAATGATCTTTATAGTACTGTAGGATAGTTTACGACCTAGTAAATGTTCACAGATTATTATTAAATTTTTTAAAAAGCAGATCACAAAATAGCAAGTATGATATGATATAACATTTTCCTGAAATACATTTGAAGAGGTGTGGAGAGATGTATTTGTGTGCCCAAGACATTCATTCATAGCAGCAGGATTTGGGGTGACTCTAATTTTCTTCTTTCAGCATATCTGTAGTTCTAAATGTTCCAGAATGAACATGTATTATTTTGGGAATGGGAAAAAAGAGAAAAGCTATTTAAAAATAAATAAGTAAATGTTTGTTTAGTGAATGAAAGTATGGGGCTCTAGTGTGTTACGGGAAATTCTAATTTGGACTGGA
This sequence comes from Dinomys branickii, assembly GCA_004027595.1. Classification (NCBI taxonomy): domain Eukaryota; kingdom Metazoa; phylum Chordata; class Mammalia; order Rodentia; family Dinomyidae; genus Dinomys; species Dinomys branickii. The sequence goes on along the minus strand of PVLD010008275.1, from coordinate 59,358 downwards.
TCTTGGAACAGAGTCATTGCCTGCCAGCCAAGTCCCCCTCACCACCCAGTCATTGCCAGTGGATCCCCAGGAGGGCCTCTGACTATAGAATTCCTCCTGCAGAATTCACAGTGACCACTGATTGCCCAAGATTATGTAGGAGTCACAGTGGTCCTGCTTCCTCTGACAGCAATAATCATAGCCCCTCTATGCTTGCAGCCCATGGCAGTTTCAGAGCATTTTACATACACTTCCACATTTGCTCTTTACAATCCTGCAAGATATGTATTAACTGGTCACCTGGTCACTGCTGTGGGAATTAGAGTCTGAGGACAATAACTGATGAGGTGGAGGTCAAGACCTCACAGCTAGCAGGGTGTACAGCAAGGATTTGGAAACTTTCTTTAAAGCCAGATCCTCTTCCACCAGTGGGACGAATGTCCTGGTGCACAGGTTAGACAGGATGCCTAGGGGGACAAGGTGCCCATATTTCTTTCTTTTTTGAGACAGGGTCTCACTGTGCAGTTCAGGCTGGTCTTAAGCTCACTTTGTAGCTCAGACTGGCCTTGAACTTGCAAAAATCCTCCCACCTCAGCCCCCCCCCAAGTGCTTGGATTACAGGCATGCACCACCATGCCCAGGGGGTGCCCATATTTCTGCATGTATAAGGATGGCAGATTTAGGGGAGACATATTTTTTGCTTGAAGTGTGCAGTGCTTGGGCATTCTCTAAGGAAGACCCCCATGGGTAAACCCTAATTAAAGGATGCACCTATGCCATGCCCTGACCTGTGTAAACCACTGCTGAGGTGCTTAGTGGCTGTGTCCCATGCAGCAGCACGCGAGGAAAAGCTAGGGCCATTGTGAGAGGATGCACAAGTGTGTGTCACTTCTGCCTAAGACACAAACTGTACTGGAAACTACAGTGAAACTCACTTCTCTCAGAGCCAAATCAAAACTGAGCTTGAGCGGAGCTGTGATCGTGAAGACACAAGCCAGTCCCCAAAGCTGGGGCAGCTCACAGCTTCTGCTTCCTGCGGGGGGGGGGGCCTGACCTCAGAAATCACAGATCATCAGAAATGTCCCATTTGCTGCCACCATGTCACCAAATGGCCAATTTTTCTTCCTCTCTATGCTCTGCTTCCCCCACCTCCTATAGATTCATCTAAACATTAATTATATTTTCTTTATAAAATATAATTATAAGAAAAATAAAATGAAAGGTATTAGAGAATATATTAAATATTGAGTTTGTATATAACTTCCAAATAAAACCCTGTTCAATATTTTACTGAGAAACTAGAGTTTGCTCCTGGAAACATATTTTTTAATATCAGGTTTTATACTGGAAATGATTACACAATTGATCAAATGATTTTACAGAAATAATCAGAGCTTAATGAGGACTTTTTCAAATTCTTGACAGGCACCATCAATGAGAGTTTGTTTTCCTGAGTGATAAAATGAAATATTTAAAATCATTTTAAAGCAAGTATTTAACACAATGATAGAAATTATATTTACAGAATAGAACAGGTCTTTATTTGCAAAGCGAATGTTGGAATTTTTCGTACTAAAGCAAATGACTGTGGGGAGCCAATCAAACTTTTCTGCACAGAGTATTTCAAAGTCACAATGGTACTCTAATGTGGACACCAGAAATCCACTGTCAGAACAGTGGTACCTCCTTGGCCATGCCCAGCCCATTTCAGTCGAGCAGCCAGTGCCAGATGCTGCGCATCATGCTGGCCACTAGCTGGAACTTCAGGGTGCTGCCCTGAATTCCTCCAATGCACCTTGACAGAGAACAAGTGGCCCAAGAGTTCCAGATGCCAGGAGGCTACGTGGCAGCTGTGAGGGTGAGTGGGGATGAGGCAGGAGGCCCACCTTCAAAGGGAAGGTCTGGATTGCCCAGGAGGAAGTCTTGGCCAGATTTGGAGCAGCGAGAGAGGGGCGCCTGTGCCCAGTTCCACTGCACTGAATGTCCCCAAATCCACGTGCATGGCGGAGGCCTCGCCCAGGACCTGAGGGCCCTTCCTGTCCATTCTCCTAGGTTCCCAAGCACGCCCTGAAAGGACCCCAAAAGTGCACAGGGTCCAAGGATCAGGACCAAACCACTATGCAGGCATCAGCCGCAGGAATGGGAGGTGTAGGCTAAACCCTGTGACCTTGTCGCTGTTAACAGAGAGGAGGAGGAGAGACGGAGGAAAACGGGGACAGGGCAGGAGGGAGACAGACTGGGGAAATGAAAGGACAGAAGGCGGAGATGACAAGACAGACTGAAGCTGGTCCTGGGGCGACAGATTAATAGAAGAGCAGAAATGGAAGGAAGTGAAGGGACCCGAGATGTGACGTGAGCAGGAGGAAGACAAAGGCAAAGAACCCAGAGAAGCGCGGCCAGGATCCTGAGCGAGCGGGGGAGGCGGCGGCGAGGGTAGAGGCACCGGGAGACAGCGGCGCACGCAGGCGGCGGATGTTCTCGCCCGCCGCCGCCGCTCCTCAAACACAGGATGCGAGCGCCCTTTGGAGAAGTTGCTCTCGGCAGAAACGCTAACTCCATGGGCAAGTGCAAATGTAAAGAGGCCCTGAGAGCACTTTGTGCAAATATCAAGCCGAGAAGTGCTGCGCCCGCGGAGCTGCCAGGCACCTCAGCGCCCCCGCGTCCGGGCAGAGCGCTAATTCACTTTGCCGTCACCTCCCGGGCGGGCGGGTCGGCGGGCGCGGGGGCGCAGCGCGCGGGAGGGCACCGAGCGCCCTGCGGGGCAGGGGCCGCGCCCCGCCTAATGGAGCAAGAGACAGATCAGCAGAAGCGAGGCAGGTGGGGCGGGAGCGACACGCGGAGTGAGTCAGAGGCTCACAGGCCGGAGTGCTGGGCCGGGCCGGCCTGGAGTCTGGGATTCCACCTGCGGTGGCCGGAGATTTAGGCGGACAGGCAGCTTCGGCGTCTTCCAAGGCCTTCTGAGTCTGTGTACTCTCTGTAAAATTGGGGAACAGAAGCTGAAATGGGGAAAAAAATTGGAAAACAAGATTCGTAAATGGCCACTACTGACAATAGCAACACTTTCACGACGATGTAAGCTCTGGGCACCATTCTAAGGCCGTTCAGACCTTGCCAGCATAGTCTTCACCGCCACATAGGCCCAGTTTACAGGAGATAAGACTGAATCACAGAGAGGGCCAATCCCCATCCAGGGTCACACAGACAGTAGTTGTCTGGTCAACCTGACGGCCTGCTCCAGAGTCTCTGCTACTTTAGCAAACAGGGCAGACTACAGGAATGTCCACCTTTTACAAGGAAGGAAGGGGGGTCAGAAAGCTGGGGCCTTGATCTGCGTCCCCTAGGCAGAAAGGAGGCAAACCTGGTCTTACAGCTGCAGGCACTGAGGAACTGGTGGTAAGAACGGGGAGTGTAGGGTCAAGTGACTTGGCTTCAGTGTCTTGTTCCACTGCTGTGTGATGAGAGAACTGATTCGGCTTCCTGTCCCAGGGGATACTGTCCAACTCCATAAGGTTATTGTAAATAGAGAATGAGAAATGTGCCGAGAACATGACATAGTTGGTGTTCGGTAAATCTGTCTGGTCAGTTTTATCAAGCCCTGTGCTGGGTCCTGAGGATATGGTGATGACTAAGATAGGGAAGAGCTCTTTCCTAAAAGCACTTGCCCTGTAGTGCAGGAGACAGAGAGTACAGGAAGGCTGGGGCCGGGGTGACCAGAGAGTGCTGCAGAGAACCGACCTTTGCAGAAGAAACCAGAAAGCCTGTCTGAGGAGCGCCATTGAGGCGGGAAAATGAGATGGAGCCAGGAACTGGGAATCGGGTCCAGGTGGGAGCAAAGCTGGTGAGAAGGAAAGAGATTGGCACCTTCAAGGGGTCAGTAGCGAAAGCAGCGAAGGGGAGCACAGTGGCCGAGAAAGGGTCTGCGGCTGGATAAGCCGTGGGTTTTATCCTACACTGCATGGGAGTCATGGAAGGTCTTTAGCGAAGCATGACAGGACTCAGATTTGATCTCTCTGGCTGTCACATGGAACCTGCAGAGGAGCAAGAAGGAAAGCGGGACCCTGGCAGGAGGAGAGGGTCTATCTAGGCTTGGACCGGGAGGCATTGAGACTGAAAGGTATGCATGGATGCAAAAGTTTTCCCATAAGATAAATGCTGCATCCGCCTGCCTCTTCACCACTGATGGGTGCTATCTGGCCTAGGAATCAGTTTCCAAGCATTACAGTTCACATCTAAGATGGTCCCTAGAAGTATCTTTACAGTTGGGGCTTTCAGAAGGTGATTGGACCGTGTGGGCTCTCATCAATCTACAATAAGATCATAATCTGATGGCATTATTGAGGGGTGATGGAAACAGGAGGTGGGCCTCGTTGACGGGACGGTCACTTGGGTGTGACCTGGAGGGGAATCTGCCCAGACCCTTCCTCTCAGGCTGTCTTCCTGCTCTCTCAGCTTCCCAGCCGCTGCAAGGCTCTCTTCCACCACCCTCTTCTGCCATGATGTGTTTGCCTTGCCATAGACCTAAGAGCAATGGAACCAGCTGATCATGGACTGAAAGCTCTAAATAGCTCTGCACAACGTGTAAGTCCTGTGGGAACCCAGTGGAGGAAGGTGCTGGGAAATGTTTGCTAGGAGTCCAAGTGGGAGGAAAAGCATTCTGGGAAGAAAGCGTCGCATATGCAGAGACAAGGAGGTACATGTTGTGTACAGGGAGCTGAATATGGTGTGTTCTGTCTCATAGGTGAAACTGAGGACACAGAAGCCCTGCCTGGCTGGAAAAAGTGGGCATCAGTGTGCTGAGTGTTTCCCAAGGGCCAGATAGACCCAGGGAACTCTCCATTTTCAATGCAGACATGATCTATGGGATCTCTGCAGGGACCCCTATGGGAACACAATGCAGTTGGCCCTTAGTATCCAAGAACAGTTCATTCTGTGACTCTCTAAAGATGCCCAAATCCATGGATGCTCCAGGCCCTTATACAAAATGGTATAGCATTTGCATATCATCTATGTACCTCCTCCTGTGTACTTTGAATCATCGCTAGATAACTTATAATATGTAATACAATGCATACACTGTGTAAATAGTTGTTAAATGGTATTGTTTAGAGATTCATAACCAAAAAATTTGTGCGTGTTTAGAACAGATGCAAATTTTAAAAAAATTCAGTCTGTCTCAGTTGAATGTGTAGATGCAGAACCCATGGAGACTAGAGGGCTGACTGTGCTCATGGGGCAAGGTCACCATGGGAGATACCCACATGTCCCCTGGACGTTTTTCTGGGAGACCCCCCCAGGCCAGGATGGGCTTGCCCACCTCCAGCTGGTGAAAGCCGCTCAGGAACACTCAGTTCTCCTTCATTCCCCTCCACGGTCTCCAGCCAAACTTTCTCCAGTCCTCCCACCTTTCCTTTGGCTCTGGGCCTGTCCCTATGAGAGCCTTAAAATTCTGGGAGCCCAGGATGACTTATGTTCTGAATTTAGCACCTGAGCCCAGCAGCATTCTGTCTTGCAAAACCACCACTCTGCCAGCTTCACATGAAGGGGCCGCTTAATATGCAGCTGAGAAACAGCCCTACAAAGCAAAGCAGATAAGGTGGGAATGTTGAATATTCATTTCTGTGGTTAGAGGGTGTTTTTTCTATGATTCTGTTATTCAAATTAGCTTGAATCGTAACTTCCATTTCAACAACAAATGCTTAAAGAAACACTACAGGATAATCCCCATTTTGTTCTCCTGAGATCTCTTCCAGAGTGACCTACTCCCCAGAACACTCACCTTGAAGGAAGTGGTCATGAGCATGGCGGGTTCATTGATTTCACCCCCACAGGCCTAACCCAGCAGACAGGAAGAAGATGAAGGAGAGATAGCTAGCCCTCCAGTGATTCCGGTTCTGGGTCCTGGGTCAGTGCCCACAGTCCCAAGATCTACCATTTGCTCTGTATTTCCTTTGATAGGCCAGCCTGACCTCCTGCTCAGCTCAGAAAGTAGTGGGGCACAGAAGTCAGCTGAATATGTCTGGAGGCCACTCCCACGTGTCCCCAGTGCAACTTTCGAAGCCCAATTAGTCTGCTACGCATGTGTGTTAGTTGGCTCCTTGTTGCTGTGACAAAACATCTTAGAAGGATAATGTAGAAGAGGAAGAGTTACTTGCTCATGGTTCCAGAGGTTTCAGTCCATGGCCAGTTGGCGCCATTGCTTTTAGGCCTGTAGTGAGGCAGAAATATCTAAGCCAGAGTGTGGTGAAGGAGAACAATTACCTGGTTTCTTGTTTCCCACCACATTAGATTGTAGGTGCCCCACGAGGATCTCTGCATTTGTAGTACATGGTCAGAATCTGACCCAGAGCTGAGGCTAACCTAGGCTTATAAGTGCACAAATTAAACATGGGTGGTTTTGGGTTGAAACCTGTGAGTCATGCTGAAAAATAGAAAAATAGTTATTTGATGGATAATGGAGTCAGGATCTCAAAAGATCTCACTTGCTGAGTCAGTGGGCTTCACCAACAAGGGGACAGTTAACAAAAATAAGAGGACAAAATGGGATAATGGTTAGAAGTTCATGGGAAGGAAGAACGTCAGGAATCAAGTCTGTCCATGTACAGGTGCTATTCTCTCAGGTAGAAGTAAACTCTCCATGTTGGAAGGTGTACAAGTTGAGGCCAAGAGGGAATTCAGTGGAGAGAATGAGGTAGCTCACAGGATTGAAAGGAAGAGTGGAGAATTAGATTTTAGAAAAGATGGCAAGCAGAACAGCTCAGAGATCCAGGCTTGTGGTATAAATGGTTCTTCAAGTCTTTTGACCTGGTGTTACTCTGCTCAAGATTCACATTCCTTCTTGGGGGAGAGTCTGATTGTTAAGTTTGGCCAGGGCAGGTGAAGAGAACTTGATTTATGCACTTCCAAACACTGTGCATTTGATGGGAGATAGAGCTACCCAAGGGACATGAGAAGCTATTACCAGACAAGTGGGGACCAGGTCCTGCACAGGCTAAAACATGAGCAGGTCAGTTCTGGGAGTGCTCACTGACCATGAGTCTTCCAGATGTGCAGAAGCTCAGAAAGGGCAATTGCTCACCCTGTGGTCACACAGGGACAGACACAGCCTGGCAGGGCTTCTGGCTCCAGATTTGGTGTGACTGTCAAGTCTCATCGGAGTTTGGTATCCACATCCTTTTACTTCTGACAGGCCCTTCAGGAACAACTCCCATTCTTGTCATGCTTGGGGGGGTCTTCGCATCACCACAAACTCCCTACAGTGGCTTCTGAATCCAGCCCCTAAGACATGCCTACATCAAGGCTTTTCTAAACTTCTTTAACTGCAACTCTGATGGCCACTGGATCTCAAGTGAGAACTGCATTGCCAACTCCAGGAAGTGACTGTCATAACTAATTTATTTTCATGTCTGTTAGAAAGCCCTTCTGGGGTGGTATAATCCACAGATACAAGCCTGCTTCACCTCTACTAGAAGGGTTTAAAAAATGAAATTAGACATGTTTTTGAGGCAAAATCTCTCCTAGTTAACTCCCTGGTTTGGCACAAATTCTCTTAGCATTTGTGACCAAAGGAGACTCCTCCAAACCATGTCCTGTCATCTCCTCTGAGCTGTCAACTTTGATTATTCCTTTCCTGGTACTGTGCCATGTCTCACACTGAAGGAATAATAAATACCTCCTTTCCCCTTTCTGAATCTAGGGCTCCAGCTCTTTATTTCCTACTTTATGTGAAACTTTTCAGAAAAAAGCACAGAGGGTAACAGCAGTTGCGATACATCACTAGGAAGTAAGACAGGGACTATTTCTAGGCACTGACCCAGAAATCAGCCTGTCTAGCCAACACTTGGTGATCCTACTATGTGCCACACCTTCTCTTTCTTTGCTGGGCCATCTACAGTGGGGGATTGAACCCACCAGCCCACAAGAACTGTGGTCCCCCTGGGAAGCCCCTTTTCTGCCCTCGTCCCCATTTACCTCCTGAGTGTCATCCTCACCAGGAGGGGAGACTTTGTTTTCGCTGTCAATGACCGTGTCCTCCTCAGAATCCAGAACAGCACCTGGCACCTAGAAGGCATTCAATAAACGGCTATTTTATGAACAGAGGAATGAATGAGTTCCTACTATTCTTTAAATTCTTTGGGCCTCAATACACTAGCATCTCTAGATTGCTGCACAGTGTTGACACATAGTGCTTAAAAACTGTGTGATGTGTTTGAATTAAATTCTCCTCACACCTCCCATTGTTTCTGACTTCCTTGCTCAGGAATTTCTTTCTCCCCCTCCCCCTTTGCCTCTCAGTAAGGACTTGCATTTCTTCAGGTTCTGTCCTGTCCCCCAGTTCATCCCACTCTGCAGAGAACGCTCCATGAGAGATCTCATCCACTCCCACACTTTCAAATTCCATTCCCATGCCGATGCAGGCAGCTGAAAGTGGAAAAAATCCCACTAAACTAAAATCACTGAGTTGGAAGTCCTCAGCACCTCAGAGCTTGGCAGATGAAGGTGCGGCAGAATAATGGATTGAAATTTTAATTTACGTTTAGTTTTTCCTGATGTAGGAGAAGGGGAGAACTACATGTATTTTATCCCCTGGCTTGGGCCGGGGATATAGCTCAGCGGCACAAGCACCTACCTAGCAAGCACAAAGTCCTGAGTTCAATTCCTGGTAAAAAAAAAAAAAGTCAAAAAGCCGGTGGTATAGCTCAGCAGCACAGTACCTTGCTTGGCAAGTGTGAGGTCCTGAGTTTGATTCCTGGTACAAAAAAAAAAAAAAAAAAAAGAATTCTCCTGGCTTAGCACAGTCCCCCTCTTTTCAAGGTGAGAATCAGTGTGCAGAAGAAAGGGATGACTGGGATTTCCAAGGAATTTGGGGGTTGCCTCCTTGGTCTCTCTGCCCTGAATGCCGCTTTCCTTCTCCAGCTGGCTTCTTGGGCCAGGGATCTCAATCCTCACTCATGCCTTGGGGATGCTCTTGGTGTCCCCCTTGCTGTCAGGGGGCCTTATTGCAGATCAAGCTGAGAAATTCGATCAAATCTGAGAAGGAATATTTCTGCTTCACTGACTCCTTAAGAGCAAGTGACATTGTTCAAATACATAAGCATGTCCCAGTAGCTTCTCCCCAACAGCCCCTGGATCCCAGAGAGTCCAGGGGTATTCATTCCATCTGGTGAATCGTCCTGCAAAAATAGAGGACACTTCCTTTTTTATACTTTTCTGTCAGGAAATCTAGTAATCTAGTAATCCAGTAATCCCAGTCCTTAGGAATAGCCCTGAAGATCCCTGTATTCTTGCCTAAGTATGGAAGGCACCCTAAACTCAGGGCACAATATCTCACTTGCTCTTGGTTTCAGTGTCATGGAATGCACGTGCATTCTTATCTTCCCCATTTTTTCTTCTGTTTTTTCTCCCCAAATTTCTTATATACAGCCATAGTTGATTCATATGTGCAATATTGGACTTGAAAGTAATGCCATGACTGAGTTCCTCCACATTCCTCCTTAAAGTGTTTTTGTTTATAGAGGAATCTCTCTAAAATGCTTTCTTAGGGGCCCTGCAACTCTTCATTCACAGCCTATTTATGAAGGGAAAGCATCTGAAGATATAATGATTCGCCAGGATCATTCCTGCCGGGAGCCTTCTCGCATCAGTGCCTCTGTTCATTCCTCAGGTACTGGGATCGCCAAAGTCAAATTGGGTTTATCCCCCGGAAGGGTTGCTGAAGCCTAGCAGAGGTTGTCCCCTTGCCTCCTAGCTTCTAAGAAATGGTTAATATCAGCAAAAAGGGCAGACGGTGGTTGACTGGTGGCCTTCCCCTCAGCTGCTGCTAACTGTGATGCTCAGGGAATGTATGAGGAGACTGGGAAAACATTGCTGCTTCTCTGTCCCTCATAAAGGTAGGATAGCACCACAGCGAGGGGGCCTTGCTTCCCCGGCCGCGCTGGTCTGTCCTAAGATGCTGAGATGATCCCTCACACCATCACTGTTATGGCCTCTTGCCTCCCATCCCACCACCACCTAGACGACCTCAGGCTTCCACAGTATCCCCCAGGCATGGTCACTCTTGGCAGCTGTGCCACAGATATCATTCCCAGCAGAGATTATAAGTGCCAATGGGCCCAGTCATGGTCACAGAATGACTAGAAAGTAATAGTGATGCCATGTTTGACATATTTCTTCCTTCATGTCCCTGGATACCTTAACCTGAGACTTTGGGCCTGAGAGAAAAAGATCTGGAATTGCAGAAGGGGGCCTAAATGGGAAGGCCCTGGGTCACAGGCGAGTTTGAATCTGTGATTTCTTGGGCCTAGCTTGCTCTGTTCTTGGGCAGAGAGAACCCTGGATACTTGCTCATTGTGCTCCAGTCTCACCCACCAGTAGGCCAGGGGCCTTCCTGGCTGGGTATCCAGAGCCACACTCAGCCCTCCCACCAGGGAGTAGAAAGTGCAGGAAGTTGAGCCACTCCAAGCTTGGCCTCGATCCTTGTGCAGGACTCCAAGCCAGGGCTCCAAGGGCTCACTAAGCTGCAACCTTCCCTAGGAACCTGGGGGTGGAGGCCCATCTTGAGTCTCAGCCTGTTGGACTCTTCCCAGTATCCACAGGTTCCTCTTCACTTGAATAGATCACTATGAAGCACGGTGTGCCAAATCTTTCATAAGAAGAAGGAGCCGCACCCAGAGACCTTACTGGCCAGAGACCAAACCTCAAATCAGAGCCCACAGAAGTTTTGGCTAGTTACATCAAAACTTGCTCCCTCTGGCTTGTGGACTATGATTCCTACAACGTAAACTCACAAAGGAGTTCATTCCCCAGCTTTGAACTGGCCTCCTTCGCTTTCTCCTTTCACCTACAGTACTTCTTCCATTCTCTCTCGCCTACTTCCAACACAGAAGTTCCAGATGCCCATGGCAGACACTAAACAGATGGATAATTGGTAGTAGACAGCTCTGGGGTTAGAAATCATCTACTGTCTATAGTGACAAATGGGTTAGTATTAATCTGGGGGAAAATGTAAACACTTCTCTTAATGTCTGTTTTCAGCATCCTAAATCAGCACATACTTTTTCGGGATGCTGTGCACAGTACATACCCAAATGCCATCCCTCTGTACCTGGGTGAGGCCTGTAGGAATGAAGCAGGAGGCCAGTGCCATCAAGACCTGGGAAGAGCTCACTGATGGGACTAGACAGGAGTGAATAGACTGGGAACCTGCAGTGAATCCTGGGCTGCTGGCAGCACAGTGGGCTAAGCTGACACAAAAGGGCCTACCACCTCCACTGGCACACGGTAAGAGATGGCATTAAGGTTACAAACTTATAGTGGAGCTGAAATGAAAGAACCGGACTCCTAGGAGTGGATAGGGACCTCGGAGCCAAAGCAGTAAGCAGAAACCATTACCATGGTGGTGCACAGAGGTGGATCTAAGGACTGAGAGCTGGTATTTGAACACCCACAGAGGCAGCACGTGACCTCCAGCCTGTGCAAAAGGAGCACAGAAAGCTGTCATAAAGGGTCAAGAAAACCTTTTCTGCCCTCTCACGGAAACATCAGACATTATAAGGGCCATAATTGGAAACAAAGTTTAAGTTACCAGCGAGAAATTAAAATCTCAGGAGAGTCATATGTGTATGAGATGTAACGGGAAAACATGGTAAATATTTAAATTTTATTATAATATAAGGCATTGTCATGAATTCCCCTCAAAATACTTTCCCTCACTTCACATACCCTCATCCTATCAGCCTCGCCACTTTTTGAAGCAGGTCTAGAAGCCTCTTTTGTGTCTTCAGATACACTGTCCTGACTGCCTTGATGTCCTGAATCCATTGAAATGTTAAAATTTTTAAAAAATGTTTACCTTTCAAGGTCATTTCCACTTTGGGGAAGAGCCGGAAGTTGCACACTGCCAGATTCAGTGAACAGGAGAGACGAAGATGCACCATTTCCACAAACCTGCCTTTCCATGGGATGGCGCTTGGCGGCAGCATTCTCAATATTTTGGATGATACTTTGTGAAGACACAAAAGAGAACTTGCAGAACTGCTTCAGAAAATGGCAAGAACTATGGGAAAAATGTGTTTGAATTACAGATGAGTATTTTGAGGGGAAGTAATGGCAATCCAATGTGTCTTTTATTATAATAAGTTTAAAAATTTAAACATTCACTGTATATTTTGATCATACTTGTATGAGCCCCTGAATTACACCTCCCTCCTCAGGATGATTTGAACCATAGAAACATTCCACAATGCAGGAAACAATCGAAATATTCACCCACGGGACAACTAATAAATTATACTGTCTACATACAATGGCAGAGTATTACAGAGGGCTTAGAATGATGTACAACTGTATCATGCACTATATACTATATCGTGAACAAATTTCTTTTAAAATAAAATTTTGAGCGAGAAAAGCAAATTTTAGGAGGATTAGTCTTGCTTGTGTTTCTATATGAATTTAAATCATCTAACCTAGTTTCCCCCTCTCTTATTCCTACGCCCCCCAAAAGAAGTTATTGATATTGTATAAGGATATTGTAGCTTTCAAATTAAATTAGAAAAAAATAACTTAGAAGGAAATTAAACAGTTACAAGGTCAAATTTTCCCATCCAAAATATAAACAGGTGACTCATTTGTTTAAGATCTTTCAGTATCCTGCAGTGGTGGTTAAAGGTAAGTTAGTTTGTTTGCTGGTTTTCTACATATGCCTTAAACATATTTTTTGTTAAATATTTGTATTCCTAGATATTTAAACCTTTTGCTGATACTGTAAATAAGCTAATTTCTTCTGTTATGTCTTCTAACTTCTCACCTCCCAACACTCTATCTCTAAAACCATATTGGATTGTTTCTACTTTCTTACTATATATATATATATATATATATATATATATATATATATATATGAGTATATATATGCCAATGGTTTATCTATGCTCATCTTATACATGGCTATGTTATGAAATTTTCTTATTGTTGGCAGTAGTGCCAAAGTATATCTTCTAAGTTTTCCATATATACAATCATATGTCTGAGAATTGTAATTTTATTTCTACTTTTTACAATATTTGTGCTTCTAATTTCTTCTTACTTAAATTCATTTGCTGTTGCCTCTAGTACAATATTAAATAATGGTGCTGAATATGGGGATTCTTCTGTGTCTGACTTTTGTAGGTAATCTTACAGAATTTTCCCATTTTGTAGGATGCTGGACTTCGAGTTGAGATAGACTTTCATCTTAAGGAAATAACCATCTATTCCTATTTTATTGAGTTTTTTAAAGCAAGAATTGATCATTCCTTTTTTATAAATTAATCATTTTGATATGATGAATCATTTAACTGATTTTTTAATGTTGAACCATCCTTGTATTCCTAGAATTAATTCCACTTGAATGTGATTTATTACACTTTTAAGTGCCACTAATTCTGTTGCTAATGTTTTACTTGGAATATTAAAATAGATATTCACAAGTGAAATTAGCCTGGCATTTCCTTTTGGGTTCAGTCTTCACTGGGATTTGGCTCCTATGTATTGTTTGGTTTATTAAAATAATTTGGACTTATTCTTCTTTTCAGTATTCTAGAACTGAGTAATTAATATTGGAATTCTGCAATTATTCCTTAAACAGATGAAATTATTCTGTAAAACCATTTGGCCCGGTGCTTTTTGGGAGATAGGTCTTGGACAACTTTCTCCATTTCCCTATCAATATCAGTACATTTAAAATGTTTTGTATCTTCTGAAATCACCTTGGTAAATTATATTTTCATAGAAAATTCAAGTGTTTCTAGTTTCACATTTGCTGCTGTAGTGTTGAACAGATGGTTCTCATGATTAATTTTGTGGCTGTGTCAATTCATCCTCACTATTTGTTTTGTATATAGTTATTTGCCTTCTAAAGGTCTTCTTGAGGAAGGCTGGAAATTTATCCCTTGTCCTTCTTTGAATTTTATTTATTATATGGTTATTCTCTTTTCTATGCTTTCAACTCATTAAATTATACCTTTTTTATTAACCTTTTTCTCTGCTTTCTTTAGGCTCATTTTGCTATACTTTTTCTGATTTCCTGAGTTGGATGTTATCTTAGTCCATTTTCTGTTGCTTACAGAACAATACCACAGACTTGGTAAATTATAAAGAAAATAGGTTTATTTTACCTCATAGTTCTGGTCCAGGGCTAAGGAGTCACATCTGGTGAGGCCCTTCTTGCTGACCGAGTCCCAAGGCAATGCAAGGAACCCATCCTAAGAGACAGGGAGCCCACATATGCCTGCCTGTCCCTTCTCTCTCTCTCTCTCTCTCTCTTTCTTACTCCCCCTGCCTTCCTTTTTTCATAAAGGCACCAGGATTCAATCATGAAATCCCTACTCTGATGACCTTATTGAGCCCTAATCACCTCCCAACGCTCTATCTCTAAAAAGCATATTGGATTAAGTTTCTACTTTCTTAAAACCTCATAATGGAGATTAAACTCCAACATGAATTCTGAAGTGGACAAACCATATTTGAACCATAGCAAATGCTTTGTTCTCATTATGTATTGTGTTTAAGGATAAACATTTCAAGTTGTGCCTCCTTCCTCTGGCACTTTGAGCTCTTCCCCACTATGTCTTCCCCACACCCATGCAGCAAGGGTTTGTTGTTGTCTGATTTTCTCTTGTTGAATGGTAACCTGAAAATGATATTTGGACTATTTTATTTAATTTTTTATAGTTTAATTTGTAGACTTACATATGGTCAATATCTGGAAATGTTCTGTGGACACTTAATGGAAAACCCTAGCAGAATTCTCTCTGTATAGGTCTCTTCAATATATATAATACTTTGCTAATTATATCATTTAGACCATACTTTATTCATATTATTTTTACCCATGTAAACTATTCAACGAGAAAGAAAGCAAAATCTTCTACTATTAATGTGCTGCTTCTATATTTTTCGGAAGTTGTGTTGTTTTTCATGTGGATGCTACTGTATTTGGTACATAGGTCGTTCAGAATACTGCATCTTCATTACACTCTACAGTGTAACACACATGTATTATTGGTACATACACAAACATATACTATTAGAATTCCAAAGTTCTCTTCTTTGTCTCATTTCATGGCTTTTCTCCTCAATTCTGTTTTGATACCAAGAGAGCAATCCAGGACCTGGGCCTTACCATGTCTATTAGATTCCCAGGCTACTACAACAAAGTATCACAAACTGGGTGAGTTTACAGAAATATGTCTGCTAGCTCTAGGGGCTTGAGGTCAAAATCTAGCTATCAGTGGGACCCTGATATTTTCGATGCTCTGGGGAAGAATCTTTTTATGTGTCCCTACTTTCTGTTGTTTTTCCAGCAACCCTTGGTGTTCCTTGGTTTATCAAAGCATCACTGTAGCTCTTGGCTGTCTTCCCCACGAATAGCGTCACATCATCCTGTGTATGTGCCTGTTGCTGTGTCCAGCTTTTCCTTTTTTATAAGAACATCAGTCACTCTATGACTTCATTTCAACTTAACTACCTCTATAAAGACCCTAGTTCACAGGAGAGCTTCTGAGGTACTGGAGATTAAGACTTTAACATATCCCTTTTAGGGGACACAAATCAACCCACAACCTATGCCAGGCCTGATGGAACAAGGTGACAGTGGTTTCCAGAATATGGGGAGGGTGGGTACATGGGAAGAGATTCTCTGGAAAGCTACGGGGTTCTCTCCAGAGGGGTTCAGGTTACTGAGCATGACTGAGCAGGGAAGGAGCTGGGTAACCCTGTATCATTTTCTTTCCCTGCAAGACTTTCTCTAACAGGTCACTTTAGGAAGCCAGATGACAAGGTAGCCCAGCGACATAGCTCATGGGAGTCAGTCTGCCCAAGGCATGGGTCAGTTGGAGAGGGGCAGGCAGTAGATCTAAAGGGCAAATAGAAATTACCCACTATAGCACTATCTTTCTGGCGCATTTTTAAATGTCAGTGTTATTAAAGTTTTATTTAGTGATCTTTTTCTCCTCTATCATATAGCATCTTTGATTTTATTAAGTTCCTTTAATTGTTCATCAATGAAATAATTGAGTTTCTGGGAAGAACTCTCATCGCCAGGAAAGAGGGTCAGTGGAAGAGAGGTTGAAAGCAATATCTTGGTGGTGGTTTGTACATCGCTTGTGCTCTTATCTCCTGCTGCCACAGAGGGAGATGGCGTCCTGAAAACATGGCTGACTGTGTGGCTTCTGCAACTGTGTCTCCCTTGCTTCTTTAAACACACTGGATGCAGTGGATGCCTAATTCCACCTCAGCTTGCTCCCTTTCCTACACTCGCGGCTATGAACAAGAGATCTGCACACTGCTATTGCGCCTCAGATTGTGCCGTTTGCCTTCAGAATGTGAATCTTCTCAAAAGCTTTCGAGTCCCTTCAGCAATGAGTCCTCTCACTGCTAAGATTTAAGATTTTTCTGTTGTTCTTCATCTTTTTTTTTTTTTTGGTCTCCTCTGTCTTCATTGAAATCCTACTGATCTCAGCTGGCTTTGGCAGTCCTTTCACATAAATTAGAGCCTGGGGATTAAGCCTGCCTTCTAGTTTCACTAAAAGTAAGGTTTACAGACTTCATCTTTGTCATTGTTTTACATTGCTTTCTGGGGGAAAAAACGAAAACTGTTGCCTTACAGTCACACATGAGATGTCCCAATTGCTAAATAACTATGATCAATTCAAATTGCTCTCAAAAGATTATTGGACCAATCAAATGTATCTGTGGGTCACATTTAGTTCACAGGATGGCAGTGCAGGACTTCTTTATTAGGGCATACTGGTCAACCCCAAAGTTTTGAAAAGAACTGGCCCAATGTAGTGGGTTGAATTGTGCCCCTTTTGAAAATAAAAGAAAAATAAATGTCCACAGGGAAACTGGGAATATGACCTTATTCTGGAAAAGGTCTTTGCAGATGTAATTAAATCAAGGGTGTAGAGATGAGATTGTCTGAGATTACTGGTCTAGGCCATAAATCCAATGACAAATGTCATCAAAAGAAGAGGAGAAGACAGACACATAGAGGAGAAAGCAAGGTAAAGACAGGTACAGGCTGGAGTGACGCAGCCACAAGCCACGGAATGCCGTCAGAAAAGGCGGGGACGGAGAGCCTGAGGGGAAGCAGAGCTGAGACTATGCAGTTCCACGGGCCACGTTTTTAACCGCTGTCATCCTGACTCTGCAGTGACATTTCCCAAATGTTTTCCCTGGTTTTGGTTCCTTGTTTGTATAGCAGAGAGTTGATAATAAAAATTAAGAAAACCTTAGAAAAGAGAGAGAGAGAGAGAGAGAGAGAGAGAGAGAGAGAAAGAAAGAAAGAAAGAAAGAAAGAAAGAAGCAGATTCTCTGCTAGAGCCTCCAAAAGAAATCAACCCTGTGACATGCTGATCTCTGGTTTCCAGAAATAAGAAGAAATACCTTTCTGTTGTTTTAAGCCATTCAATTTGTGGTAATTTGTTACAACTGCGGTAGGACACTAGTACACCCTATTTGCATCCTGCCTGTGCCATTTTCAAGTAACATAATCTTGAACAAGTTTCCTGGTGCAGTGAAAAGAATTAGCTGGATCCAAATCTTTGCAAGGCCATAGAACAGTAACCTATGTTGTATATGGCTGCAGAGGACAGGGCTAAGACTGGGAACAAATTGGGACTGAAGGCAATGGAAACATTTTCTGAGTCAGAACAGTGTAGACTTGGAAAAGTGCTCAGTTTGGTGTGACTGCAGAAGCCCTATCCCTGGAAGTGAATGTGGAAAGGCAAGGACTGCCCACAACGTGAATACTAAGAGGACAAGCCCAAGGTCGGAAGGACCTAGGTTACAGGTTGGCCTTGCTGGGTGATTTTTGACAAATGACTTAAAGATTCTGGGCCTCAGTTATCTCGTTGATAATACGGGGAATACTATCACTGATGGTTGTCATCAGGATGACATGGGAAAAACCGTTGAAAGAATCCTTACTATGAGGCAGACACTATGCCAATCACCTTCCTGTGGGTTCACTCACTTCATCATGAGCACTGAATAAATGGCGCGTCCTGTGATTTTGTTGTGATGGTTTTCAATAGCAGACTAGGATGTTCTTGACCTGGAGTAGAACTAAATTTAGGGATCCTGTCAATTCCATGTGGGTGTATGCACAAGTCAGCATGTGTGTGCTTTTCTGGCGAGTGGATACAACGCTATCTTCCACGTCTCAAACAGACTGGTGACTCAGAAAAGCATAAATATCTACTGCAGAGGAAATTGGATTCTGCGGCCTAGGAGGTTCCTTTCAGCCTAGAACTGGGTGAGACGGAGCCGACGTTGCTGCAGCCCGATGCAGTCCAGGGCTACATGAGCCTGGGTGCTCAGTCTGACACAGGGGCCCTGCTGCTTCCCATTATCTTCTTCTCCCTGCCTCCTCCCGCCTATTAGCTATAGGCAAATTTCAGTGGAAGCAGCAGCAAAAGAAGCAAAAAGAAATTTGCAATTTTGATGTGCAAGGGGCAATTTCTACAGACAATCCTTGGTGCCCATAAACGCCCACTACCTCCAGCGGCTCCCACTGAAACCCAGAGAGCATCATTTTCCATTCTTGTCTATGAGATAATAAGTCAGAGAGAAGCTTCATATTTCAAATCAAAACTATTTTCCAACTAGAAGAAGAGTGGAAACTTTTTCAGGCAAATTTCATATGCAATAACACAATTTCCTCCTGTTCTACTTCTTTTTTCACCTAATACATGATAAATATTCAAAATCTCCTTGAGGAAGCAGGAGCGCAGAGCTGGGAGGTGGGATCGTCATGGCTGCTCAGCACAGGCAGCCAGCAGGGCATGCAGAGGTCCTTCTCCTTTAAGGCTTCCCTGGATTCCGGTCTCAGCGACTGGCTTCCCAGCCTGCCCTTCACTCCCAGGAGAGTTAGGTTTGCCAGCGCAAGAAGGCATAATTGAAAAGTATTTATTATCTTAATGGCTGTGAGCCATGATCATTAGGAAAGTGCCTTGGAAAGGAACTTGGGCTAGAAGGTGAGCCCCAGCTCAGAGATTATTAGGCTGTTTACCAGTTTAGGAGCCCCTCTTTCGGGGGGGCTATAAGAGGTCAGAGGTCAGAGAACGGCAGGAAGCACACAAGTGAAAACCATCACCTGCAGGGCTCAGTGGCTCTAGCAACACGGTAGAATGTTGGTGATAAACCAGTGATGTCCTGTGGTTGGGAGCATAGAGAACATCCCTTCCTCCGAGAAATGACAGTGACCAGCTCCTTTCTAGTGAGCACTTACCAGATCCTCAGACTGGATGACTCCTACCCACATCACTATATTGTATCCTCAGTGTTGTTATGAGCTAGGAAGTATTATTATTTTATAGACAAAGCAACGAAAACTCCGGAAACTTAATGGTCTGAGATCATGCTGCTAGTAAAATAAAACACAATATAATGCTGCATCCCTCCAGATGGCATGACAAAAGACTACGCTCACCCCACCACCACCAAGTTCCAGCAAGGATGGAGGACTGCAGTATCCTTCATATGCTGCCAGGGAACATACAACATGAACACATTGTACGGCATTTCAGTTTTTAATAAATTTCAACGTATACTTATCCTATGAACCCAGTTCTACTCCTCAGTGCTCACTTAAGAGAAATGAATAAGCCAGGCATGGTAGTCCACATCTGTAATATCAGCACTCAGGAGGCAAAGGCAGCAGGATCACTGAGGGGTCAAGGCCAGTCTGAACTACATAGCATCCCCTGTCTTCAAACAACAGCCAGCACCACCACAGCAAAACAGAAAGACCAAGAGGAATGAATATATGTCCACAACACATATGTCACGTAGCAGCCTTATTCATAAGAGCCCTAAACTAGAAAACACGTTTTGATCAGTAGGCAAATGGAGAAAGACCTTGGCTATACACACCCAGGCAAAACCGCTCAGCAATAAAAAGGGCCAAACTAGTAAGACATACAACATGGAAGGGTCTCCCAGTCAACAGAATCCAAATCCAGAGTGCATGTTATGTGATCCCAGCAGCAGAGTGGTAGTTGGTCAGGACAGAGATTAATTCCAAACAGGAACTAGGGAGACAAAAATGTTTTACATCGTGGTTGTGAGGGTGGGTGCGTGGTTGTAGACATCTTCCAGAACCCATCAAACACTCAAAGTGGATGGATTTTGTTATCCCCATGATAGTTTAGAAAGGTCACTCTTTTTAAAAGTCCAGAGATCTTCCATGGCCAGTGTGAACCAGCCCCGCCCCCTTCCCCTCGGCTCTCCCCCCACCTCGGCCCTCTGTTCCTGCCACACCAGCTTCTCTGCTGTTCTTTGTATCGTCCAGGCGCTTCCTCATTTCTAAGCCTGCTCTTGCTCTCACCGCGGCCTGCAATGCTTTCCCCAAGACGTACGCTTGACCTATTCCTTCATTCCCCAGCCTTCACTCTGCTTTCTACTCCATAGTGCTTTGGCACACCCTGCAGTGGTATAGCTGTGTTTGCTTACTGTCTCCCTGTAGAGTAACAACTGAGACTAAGTCTCCATGCACAGTATTTTGAGATCCAGAGCCACATCTGGCCTGTAGTAGGCACAATCATTCTTCATGAAGAGATTAGACCCATCTAGCTTTCCGTCCCTGTTCCCCACTGTTCTTCCCTAAAGAAAGAAAGAGAGGGTCCTTCGGTATCAAAAAGATCTGTTCAGTGATGTACCCACTCTGCCACAAGTCAGTCTCTCCTTCTGAAAAATAACAACAGCAATAGAATGTTTTGTCTCTCAGTTCCAATCATCTGCATTTGGGTATCTTACTAACAGTGGTACCCAAGAACACTGAGTGGTTTATCCAACATATGCATCGCTAGAGAACCTCTAAAACAAAGAACCATTTTTCCAAGGTGACTTCTGTCTTTGACGCCAGAGACTGTAGGAACTAACATCTGCTTTAGCAACTTGTAAAAACTGCAGCCTTTATATAATATTTTTGTTCTGCCTCACTGATCACCCTTTTACAGGTATATTTATTTACATAATGAGGATTGTATGGCATGACTACATACAGCTCTGTTTGGTTTTTTTTTTTTACCTTTAGCATTAGAGAGTATTTTCTCATGCCATTAAAAATTCTTGGAAAGTATAATTATTAACGGCTATGGAGTGTTAGCACATACAGATGTACCACAGTTTATTTGAGCAGTGTCTTACTGTGGAGCATTTAGACTGTCTCCTTTTTTAAAACTTCAATTATAAATAATGAATGTCATAGTGTATAAATTTTTCTCTGAATTTCTAAGTATTTCCTAGAGGAGGAATCCTAGCCCCAAAGGACATGGGTTTTTTTAAGGTTGTTAATAAATAGTCCTAACTTGTATTTCAAGTTTTCATAAACATAGTCCCAACTTGTTTCCCAAAAAACAGATAATGATATAAATTGCCAACAATAACAGATGAGAACGCTGTGTTGCTTTGTCTTGGTAAGTGCTGGACATGGCCATTTCTAAAATCTATACCAATTTGGTAGCTAAAAGTGTGATTTTGTCTTAATTTCTATTTTTTGATTACTAGTAAAATGGAGCATTCTTTCACATATTTATTGACTATTTGTGTTGCATCTTCTGTGAATTATGTTATTTTCCCATTTTGTAATTGAAGTGTTAGTGTTCATCTTAGTGAACTGTCAGAGCTCTGAGCACATAATAAAATTAACTCTTTGAGCAGAAGATTTTTATTTTTTACTTTACTTGCTTTTACTTGTATTTATCTTGCTTCTTCAAATATATAAATATTTTCCCTCTAGGTTGTTGCTGTTTCATTCAGGACTACTTTCCCTACCTCAGACTAGGTTAGGACTCTGCTGGGTATCAGGCTGGGTCCATGTGTAAATGCTGTCCTCTAACCATGTCCTCCAACCATGCTATGAAGTAGATGCTCTTGTCCAGATTTTGTCATCTCTGTGATGTGAAACTCTCAACCAGATGCAGTGGCACACACTCATAATCCCAGGTATTTGGGAGACTGAAGCAGGAGAAGCCAGCTAAGAAACAATGAGACCCTGTTTCAAATAAAATTTTAAAAAGAGGCTGGGGAATGTAGTTCAGAGCTCCCTGTGTTCAGTCTTTCGTGCTGCAAAGAATTTCAAACACACAGAAGAAAACACATATATTGATTCTGAGATTTGCCGCAAGATAATGGAGGGGTAAGGAGTGGAGTTGGGGAAGTTCACAGGTTGCGTGAGAGCGCCATGAGCTGGTCACAGTTACAGCTGGTGAAGGGATCAGGGAGTTCACCTGCCTTTTATAAGATGATGTGAGCTGGTTGACAGCTCAGAGGGATGAAAGGGGGCCTTCCCTATTGCAGGTACTCCTAAAGATCCTGGAATCATCCGCACACCCACACTGAGCGGAAGTCCCTAGTCCCATTTTAGGGTTGAGGACATGGAGATGCCAATGGATGAATTACTCGACATCACGTAACTGGTGATGCAGAATCAGGATGTGAACCCAGATAATCCTGACCCAAATTTTACGTCCCCTCCACTGGGCTAGGCTGTCTTCTTGGAGAAAGGACACTGAATAGAAGAAAAGGTGGACCTGTCGCATAGAACTTGATTTAGCCAAGTTCACAAGAGAGGGCTCAGATTAGAAGTTAATCTGATGTTTTGAAAATAAGAAAAGTAATACTTCCTGTTTAGCTTGCTACTCATTTATTTCTTCAGTCATTATTTCTGCAGTCATTTAAAACGCAACAGTGCTCAGATGGATTGAAATGACATAAGACGGCAGACAGATTAAAAGACTCCAATGCTACCAATACTATCAGGTCCCCCACCCCAAAAGGCCCTGTGGAATTTGCATTATAGACGTTTGGCAGAGAGCTTTCTTGTTAACACAGTGCTTTCACTCTCATGTTAGTGTATCAGTTCACTACTGCTTGTGATTCTGCTGTGTAGTACACAGCCCCCAAATTTTAGTCACTTACAGCAAGAAGCACCTAGCACTCCTCCACTGTGTACAGGTTGGTTTGGTTTCTCCAGGTCACTGACCAATACTAGAGGTTCTCATCCTTTTGTCTTCAAATAAGTAAGAAGTCCCCCTGTATCCTAAAGCCTCGTAAGGTACACCTAAATTTTGATGATACCAAATGCATTTGCGAGGCCCTGAAGCACTATGTCAATTTGTAATGTGAACAATATAGTTAGGGCAGAGATGGGACTGGGAACATAGTTCTCATTCCACTGCTTGCCACTCTTTCTCTGTCTCACCCAGAGACAAAGAGTGTTATGACAGTGAGCACCTTGAATCTGCTCTGATTTATCTCTCACAGCACTAGTATTTTACTGTTTATCACAAATCATGCATGAAAAAAAAAACAAATCATGCATGATACAAGGCCACAGACCTACCACCAAGAACAGCTGACTTTCACAGCTGAGAGTAAAAATGGCAAACCCTCTAGCTATCTGGAGAACATGTTAGTTAAGCATCTACTGTGTGCCAGACACTGGGAAGATCCTGCTCTCACAGAGCCTTATTCAGGTCAGGATAGGATGAGAAATAGTCAATAGACAAATGTGCTGTTCTTTGTTTTGGGGTTTTTTTTTGGAACTGAGAATCAAACTCAGGACGTTGTGCTTGCCAGGGTGGTGCCATGAGGCTGTGCTACATCCCCAGCCTGACAAATGTGTTCTGCAAAGACCATCTGAGTACAGGATAAGCCCAGGAGCTTTGGGGAAAAGAAGCATGGTAGTGGGCAGAGGGTGGGAGAGGCCCACTGGGGCCGGCCACTGGAGGAGGTTGATTGGATTGAGTTTTGCCTGGGAAGGAGCCAGCTATGCGTATCTCGAATAGCATTCCAAGAAGAGGGACCAGCAGGAACCAAGTCTGAAACTGGAACAGCTTTCCTAGGCCCCTAGAGGCCTGAGGGCAGGGTTGGAGTTCTGCTCTAAGGACACTGGAGAACCAGGGAGTGTTTCCCCTGGGGAGAGACACAGCCTGACCTGATCTCTCTGACTGCCTCAGTGACCACAGGGTAGCACAAGCTCATTAGCTGAATGGACACGGGTGTCTCCTTGACATTTCCACAGCCCCTCTCCCATGTCATCCTTTGGGGATAAAGAGAAGGAACCTCCAAACAAGAGAGGAGCCCTATGGTCCAGGAAAACCAGCAGCCACACTTCCTGCTGGAATATCTGGATCCCGTGTGCAGTAGAAGCTGCAGGATTCTCCCTTCCAAGCAGCACTTGTGTCTTCTGAGAAGTCAGCAGCACATACAGTGAGCTGCATCCACATGGGTGTTTCTGCAGGTGACAGCACCAGGGAGGAGCTGGGATAAGGACTTGCAACACCCCCGTCTGCCAGCTGCCCTCAGCCAGAGCCAGGCCCGACTAGGATCTGTCAGATCCTGTGGTTCTCTGCACTTCACCTTCCACCCCCAGGGAACAAGCTGTACCTTACCTGAGCCCTGGCGAGCCATCAAGGCCGGGCTGCTCATCCTCATTCACAAGAGAGCAAACCGAGACACAGAGAAATGAAGTTTGAGCACAGAGTCACAGAGGCCAAAGTGACAAGGCCGGCGTTGAACAATGCCACAACTTCCCTGCTCTTTATCTTTCCTGACTGCTGCAGTGAGAGGCAACCCCCAAAGAGGTTACCATGTGCAGGGTGTCAGGAGAAATGCTTTACACGTACTAAGAGAGTTGATCCTCAGAAAAATTCTGTGAGGTCTACACTATTACTACCCTCATTTTATAAATGAAGACACTGAAACAGACATCAAGTAACTTACTCAAGTCATACAGAGCTAGAAAGTGGCAAGGCCAAGATTTGAACGAGTCTTTGTTACTGTGCTAACTTCATCTAATGCTCTTTTGTGAAAGGAAGGAAGAAGGGAAGGCAGAAAGGAGACAAAGGTGTGGAAATGCAATGTGAAGGCTGCACACCTGTGCATACAGCTGTGTGCAGGTGTGCATCTGCAGGTACACCAGTGTGCATGTACACTCTGGAGACTTGTGCAAGTATGCCTCTGTGTGATGCTTTTGTGAAGTGCTGACATAACTGCTTTTTGAGCACATACAAACACATGAACATTCAGGTGTGACGTCTCATGAGTGCAGGCACACATGAGCACTGGTGAGCATATCTCTGTGTGTCCGTACATCCATGCATCCAAACGTCTCTGTCTCTCTGCTGTGTGTGTAGGTATGTGGTGACCTTTAGCATCTGCTTGTGCAGATGGAAGTGATTTTGAGGGCAGGTGCAGCAGTTTGTTTATGTTGGGCTGTCTGTGCTTGGGTTGGGTGTGCCAAGGGCTGCATAACCCTCTTGGAGCAGTTCTGTCTTGCCCAACTCCAGCCAGGACTCCACATGAAAACAGAGAGAATCCCAGGATTAAAAAAGCCTCTTTGCAAGGTCAAAGCTCTTCACCATCTTTACTAGAAACTGAAGAAAAGCTGCATTGAAAATGGAGAAATTTATATGTTTGCTCTCTGAGCCTTTGTTCCCCCCTTTGCTTCGGAGTGTTTGGAAACTGCCTACAGCACTGTGGAGAGATGCTGTGTACAACCTGGTGCAGCATGGAAGTGACATGGTGCTGCAGGGCAGGTGAAGGTCACTTCTAGGCGAACTCTTCAGAAGATGCTCACTGCTGTCAGGTCACTGCTCCCACCCCTGCCTCAGGCCTGGCTCTGCCCAGTCTGAACCCACCTCTGTTGGTGAGATTCTAGGGACCAGTGGTGCAAACTGGGGAAGGAAGGCAGGAGCTGTAGTGAGGAACGGGGAAGTGGGGGGAGGACTCAGCCAGGGCCATGAGGCCACGGGTAGCATGCTCTGTTTCAGTGGACCTCTGGTTTACACTCCCATACCTGAATTACAAGCAGCTCCAGTTATGAAGTCCTGCATTATGCTGTTCTTTGAACTATCTATTAAACAAAGTCACAGTGGTTGTTCAGCCTCACCATACAACTCCGGGGATGAGCAACTTACTCCCTCTTAAAGCAACTGGTTCCCATCGGATAGCTTTTAAGAAGCAAAGTCATTCACCATTTCCTGATCTACTTTGTGACCACCAGAACACCATGTGCTGAGGTACAGAAGAGGGTCAGACAAGGCTGCCACACTGCTGAGGCCCAGTACTTCAGGGAGAGGCCCGGCTACATTGGTTCCACCCCACTGTCCTGTTGCAAAGGCCATCCCAGCGGCTACACAGACTAGTGGCTCCCTCTACCCCGGCACAGACCTGCAGAAGAGGGAAGGCCCTCTCCCCTCTAAAGAAGCATTCTCTGTCTTTTTATAACTCCTCAAAGGCTGCTACACAGAGTTTTGTCTCCTTCCTCATATCCCTAGCCTGCCCCCAAGACCTACCTCTACTCCACCCCCTTGCTTCCCAAGAGACACACATGTAGGCCTAAGCATGCACTTCCTGGGCTTGGCAGGCTCTGAGGCCTTAGGTCCCAGATGCTAAGAAGAGAGGGAGGAAAGAAATCCCTAGAGGCTTTCTTGACATATGACAAGGTCTTGTGGGGAGGCTGGGCTTCTTCTGCTCAGGAAACTCTTAGTTATCAGCCAAAGACAGAACATGAGGTTCTCTGACAATGCTACTAGGAAGGCCATGTTTTACAATATGTGGATTATATCTTTGGCTAAAATTGTGATGAAAGGAGATTGAGAGAAAAAATCAAAAGATTCACAGGGAGAGAGAGGCGGTGACATAAAAACAGAGAGCAACAGTCATAAAGACAGAAGAAACATGCACAGAGCAGAGAGAGACGGGAAGGTAGATACAGAGGCAGAGAAAGTCGCCGCAGCAGAGTTTCAGAGAGATGAAGATGAGAGGTACCGAGAAGGGAAGAGGTCAGAATGCTCCAAGAGACAAGGAGAAATATTTAAGGTGGAGAAACCAGCTGTGGAAGAGATGCCAAGACCCAGAAATCAAGGCGGCAACACAGAACTGATGGCCAGGAAACACCCCCACTTTCTACTGCTCTGTTGTCCAATTCATGACAAAGGAGAAAGAAAGAAGGAAAATGATTTGATCTGAGACCACTGTGCAATGGAAATCAGTGTGCGATAAACGGTAAGTATAAAAGGAAAAATTCAAAGCTAACTTATTATGGAAGCAGGGAAAATAATTCCACCAAAGACCCGGATGTGGTTACTCTAGCAGGTTGCAGGGGGCCTGCTGTTTTTCATGCTCTGTGTATCTCCCTCCTCTTGACCCTCAGCTGCCCTGTGATCTGCTATAGCCTAGAGGACGTGACTGACATGACACTGTGTCATTTCTGAGTGTGGGCTTTCAGGAGTCCTCACGACTTCCATTTCTCTGTGCTGGGGCCAGGGTGGCACTGTGAGCAGTACAGCTGGACCAAGGCTGTTGTGGGGTGGCCCAGGTGAACCACCTGGGGCTACCTTGTGAAGAACAGGGGTCTTGGCCAACAGTGAGAACCAAGGCCCCGGACTCACGGCCCAAATCAAGCTGTGCCACAGCCCTGAATGGAAGCCACGTAAAGCCACAGGAACAGGCGCTCCCCAACAGCCCCGTCTCAATTGCAGAATCCTTAGCAAGCATCAAAATGATTGTACGTTAGGTCATTAAATTTAAGGTGGTTTGTTACACACAGTGGATAACTGGTACTGGAACCAAATGCAATGGACTCCATCACTGTCTGTGGTTGAGGCGTTATGTGAAAAACAGACCATCTCTCTTCTAAAGAACCACAAATGATAATCATAAAGCCAGCAAAGGCTAGCCATGGCCAACTGGTCATACACATGCTCACATACTGGAGAGTGGTGGGGACAATTCTGTGTCTTTCTGTGACTGACTAATGGTGGATAAAAAGAATCCAAGTGACATTTTAATTAGCATTTACTATGTACCAGTCTATCCTGGTTCACGGCTGTAAAAATTGAGGCCCAGACATATGAAATGACAAAGCCTCGCAGCCAAATCTTGTCAGGGCCTGGATTTCAGCCCAGAGTACAGAGCCACCTCCTGCATCTTGAAGGTACTGAGCCTAAACACCCCTTAGACTGTCATGGGAAGGTGGAGAGAGGACAGGCAGGCACTTACCCTCTCTGCAGGTGACCCGGTTCTTCTAGGGCCCATTTACCCAGACAGGCCAGTGGGCAGATGAGCACCCAGGCAAGGCTCCTGTCTGGGCCACCCTGCCGCACCTGGCCCTGTGCAATGCCCGGCAGGGCCGCAGCTGATGGGCAAGCTCTGTTGGAAGGCCCCGGGGTAACGGCTTGACTCTGAAATTGGTTCCAGGAATACTTTTGCCCCCGTTATTATACTGCCTTCTCTGACATCCCCTCCCCCAGTACTTTTTTATACTAAACTTTCTCTGAATTCACCTGATTTTTCCCATCTCCTTTACATTCTTTATGGCAATAGAGAAATAATCACCGCTTCTCCAGCAGGGTGATGGGAGTGTGCAATATTAACTGTAAATCAGGCAGAAATTGGTGGAAGGGGAAGGGTTTGATGAGGTGCAGAGACATTATATCATTTTAAAGCACTTTTCTGGTCTCCAGTAATCCCCATGTAAATGAAAAGGAGGCGACGTGCCTTTCGCTCAGAGGCTGCCTTGAGGAATGCAGAGAAAATGCTCCTGGAGAGAGGACACAGGGCAGAGGAAGGTCGGCCGGGCCTGACGGGGAGGCAGAAATGGCCAGGGCTGTGGCCCCAACTCCTGCCCCCAGGATTGGGTGCACACCTTGGACTTTGATCATCCTGACAGTGCTGTGAGTTCTTAGAAGAGGGGGACCCCGGACTCTGAAGGTGGAGAGGGTGGTGGTGTTTGCCAACAGGGGGCAGAGCTGCATCAGAGCGTGTGCATCTTGCAACCTAGTGGTCTCCATTCAGAGTGGCCCTGTCCCTGAGGGGGACATCTGGAAGATATGGTGGCTCCAGGGGTTATGTCCATCATCACATCAGCTAGAGGGCAATCAAGTTCTACAGAATTTGGCGGAAGCTGAGGGTGCTAGAGCCCTATAAACACAGAACACTCCAACACGGCAAAGCACTGCCTCCCTAAAGAGCCAACCGCTTCCCCTCTGTGCAGTCCTCACATCTCCTAGAATGCGCTCCTGCATGATTCGAGGTTCCCTATCAGCTCTCCCTTTAGGGGTCCAAGCTCAGGCTGCTGAGCTGAAGAGCCTATCAGCTTACAGCCAGCCTCAGTTTGGCTCACTCCCCACTATACACAGTTGGGGCTGAGGGTGGGATGAGGGAGAACTCAGGCCAGGTCCAGGCCTTGGCAGTCCCACCTTATTTCTGCTCTAACGGAAACACCCAGCACTCAAGCAGTGACCACTGAGGGCTGCAGGGAAGTTTCCTAGAGCATGATATATTATAGATAAGCAGAAAAGTGCAAAGAGGCTTTTCCAGGCAAAAGGATTTTGTGCAAAGCAGCATAAGTACAAAGGCACCAGAGGGGTTCTAGGAAGAGAGAAAAGCCCAGTGTGCCTGGACCATGGGCTCATTGGGAAGAAATGCAGAGGGACCTGGCTTGGACTCCTGGCTCTGTATCTTCACATCTATATGAACTTGGACAGTTATTTACCACTGTGAGCCTCAGTTTCCCAAAAACCAGAGAAGTGCTCAGTCTCAGAACTCCTAGGCCACCGTACAGTGCAGTTTGAAAACCAGTTCTGGAACCATAATGATTAACAAAGGATTTTAAACACAGGATGTGCACAATCAGATCTGTGTTTTCATAATAATGACAAAAGCAAGCACTGATGGGCTACTTGCTATAGGCTAAGCACTTTGTATTATTAAAAATAATGTTCATAGTAGTCACTGTCTACTCTGTGCTAGGCATGGTGATAAACACATTACCTGCATGATCTCACTTGGTCGTCGCAACATCCCTCTGAGGTTGGTGTTTATTATCCCCATTCATGGAGAATGAAACCAACGCCCAACCCAGGGACCATACTTGCCCAGTCCCATTGAGACCGGTGGATCGGATCCAGACTGCTGACATTCGAGCCCAGTTGCTGAAACTCCTGGAAAGCTGCAGAGGTTCTTTTGCCTGGTGCATTCTACAGACTTCCCTGGGAAAAGACTTTTTTCTCTGCACACAAAGAACAGCTGGAATCAAAATTCCATGTGCATCCTAATTCCTGTGCATAATATTTTAAATGACAAATCAGACTGCAATTAGATCGCCCCTAGCCAAAATTCAAGCCATATACAAACAGGCTGTGGTCAACATCCACACTGGGGTCGGCTCGGCTCAGCTCAGGGAGCCAAGCCTCCATGGGAGAGTCTCCGAGCTGGGGGTCCCCTGGGAAGGCAGCCTAAGGGACTAGAGGCAGGCGCCTGATTTCCCTGCCAAGTGCTTGCAATTACAGCCATTCTCTCAGTGCTGCAGACTCCTGGGGAAGAGTCATCCGTCGCTCGGTTAAACTGATTAGGAATCACTTTCTCTGTTTCAGAGTCTTTCCTGAATCTCAGCAGTGTGCAGAGTCGCTGCCCAGGCTTCCAAATCAACATGGATCTTAGCTATTCCAGGATCATCCCAGGCGCCCTTGGCAGTCTGGGGCTTGTTGTTTCTGCCCTTTTCCCACCTTGCCAAGCTCATTCATAGCGTGTTACCTGGGTAAAACCTGTCTACTCTTTTCAGAGCTCACCTTAGAGAGTTCTGAGATATAACTCAGGGGTCACGGGGCCCCTCTGGAGCTTGAGTCAGGCAGGGTAGTCCAGAGAGGTGGCTCACAGTGTGACCAGTGATTGGCCATGCTGTGAGATGGGCCTGCACTGTGAGCTGTCATAACCATAAGAGTGTGAGAGTTTACTGTGTCCAGCTCCTGGATACCCACAGTGTGCTCATCAGCATCTCTTTCCTAGAAGGGTCCCACCTTTTCTGCTGTGTTAGTTATGTTGCTTTTGTTTTGTTTTGTTTTTGTCTCATCACAAATAACCTCAAATTCTCAGTGACTTGCCTCAACACATATTGCTCAAATATCTTCAAATTCATGGGTCCGCAGGTCGACCTGGGTTTGGCTGACGTGGAGCGAGTCAGTGGTCCACAATGGCCCAAGTTTCAGGCTGGGTTTACGTCTCCTCCACGTATCTCATCCTGGGATCCAGGCTCCAGGCTGCTCGGAGCACACCAACTCCATAGCAGATCACAGGGGCATAAGGACGAGGAGAAACAGTAGTGTGTCTCCAGGGCTCAGATCCAAACCGGCACGCATTTACTACTGCCCGCGACCCACTGGCCAAAGCATGGGGTCTGATCATCAGTGGGGCAGAGAAAGAGCTGTAGCCCATGGTGCTTATAGGATGTGCCGTTCTGGTATAGGGAGGGAGCACCAAGACCATCTGGTCTGAGTTCTCACTGGACACCTGCAGCAGGACTCCTGCCATATCAGAGATGAGGCAGGGGGCTGTTAATGTACACGCAGCTGGAGCTGCTTTGGGAAAGGGCTGGGGGGGTGTGGTTCTTTCTAGAGAGCACATGTGTTGATCCACTGTGACCCTGTGGCCTTGCTGAAGTCACTGACCCAGCTATGCTGGGACAAAGCCTCATGAAACATGAAAACAGAATGACTTATGCATCTGGATTCACAGGACTGGGTGGCAGGGCTGTTCCCTGAGAACCTTGACTCATCTTGGAGAACCCAAGCTTGAAGAACCCACCCCACTGCAGAGATCTACCAGACACCCAGCATCTTGCCTTAGAGAGACTACATGAGGCCTGGAAGGGCACAGGCGGGTGTCCAAACAGGCTCCCTGGCACACAGATGGGAAACCAAGGCTGGGAAAAGGAAAGACCCCACAGAACCCTGCCATCTCAGCACCTTTTCCAACATCCCAGGGATCCTGGTGACCCCACCACCTCTTGGTTTCCTCTCCCTCACATTATCCAGACGCTGCACACGCACATGCACACGCACACGCACATGCACACACACACACATACACCTTGCCTCAGCCCTGACATGGCCTCTTTGTGCAGCTGGCAAAAGCTTTTGGACCAGCCTGATCATTTCTACTTGAGAGGAACAGCATTTCCCTGGGGAGGGTGAGTTGGTCACAGAACAAGGGACAGAAGTTCAGCCAAGAAACCTGGGCCTGTGTAAGGCCAGCCTGAGCAAAGGAGAGGCACCTGGATTCCGGCCTCCAATTAGCACCCTCTGGCCTGAGAGTGGCTGCTGAGCCACTGGAGGGGAGCAGGCTGACCAGTGAGCTGGCAAATGGCCCCTAACTGGGTGTCAGACACACGAGGCCCCACCGGCACCCCTCAACGCCCCACACTCTCAAGGAGCACCGCAGAGCCGAGGGGCAGAAGACAGTTAATTAGCCCGGCCTGCCCCGCAATCCCGGCCCTGGGAAAAATTGCCCTGCATCTCCTAGAAGGCTGCTGAAAATCTCAGGGTGGGAGGGGAGCTGCATTTGAAAGAGACTCTTAGCAGAGACATTATGGCACATTTCCCACGGTGGCCCCAGTTGTCCTGACTGTGGAGCACTGTGGGGACAATCCTCCTACACACCCTTTCACACCCCTGCTTGTCTGTATTTTTAGATAAGAGTTCCCAAGTCACTGGAAAGCTACTGAAATGCTTTTTGCCTGGGGCCATCGCTGTTCATTTAGGGAGAAAAGAAAAACGATTAATGCCACTCAATGTTCCCCCCACACTTGAACTAGAAGAAAGCACACTTAGCCAGGAGGAAGCAGACACAGATTTGAACACTTGCTCGGGCACACACACAGAGGTGTCAGGTGAGCCTCATTTAAAGTACACACAACACACAGAACCTCCAACGTGAAGATGACATGATGTGAGAGTGGGATTTATTTATGGGGTGTAGCTGAGGTAATATATGGAGATGTAAATCTGTCTGATCTGTGGTTTTTCTCCCCTGTATTTTCTTGATCTCGCTTTACTCCTGAGAAGGAAGTCAGCACACTGCTCACTACCCCAGTGGCAAGCACAGAACCAGAAATAGCCTGCGAATCGCTCTCTGGTTTGTGTTCCAAAAGTCTGAGCCCATGGGGTGGGGAACCCTCAAGGCCTGACCAGCGTCTTGGCCAGCAGCCTTCTCCTCCCCTCCTCAGGTCAGCTCAGAGCAGGAAGGAGAGAAAGACAGAAGTGGGCAGGGCAGACTGGTTTCCACCAGCCCCTCTGGGAGGGTCACCCAAAGAGATGGAACTTCGAGCAGCCCATAAATTGTCCCCACTTCAAGTATGACCCAGAAGCAGCAGAAAGCCACCAGGCATAAAGCAAGCCCTAGCAAAGATGTGGAGTCCAGTGACGAGGGGCAAGAGGCCTGTCCCCTCACCCTCCTTCCCAAGATTTGGCTCTGCCTAAGGGCCCAGGGAACTGTAACTCTTCTCTGTGCATAGGACTTCTAAGGAAGACTGAAGTTGACTTCAAACACCCAAGCTCTGCAAATGAGTGTTCACAGGCAAAAATTTAATTTAGCAATAGAAAAAAATCTCTGAGGGTAATATGACTTACAGATCTGCATGTGTGGATGTACTGCCTCTGGCTTTAAGACATCTTCATATCACCCTCACACACAGCCCTCAACTAGCCCTCACCCTCCGCTCAGTCTCTATTTTCTACCTGCCTTTTCCCTATAGTACTCACGTTATCTGACATTACAGCATGTATCACATGTTTAGTCGGCCATTGTCCTTCATTGTGAGGGCGGGGATGCTGTTGGCTTTGCTCACCATTGTACTCCTGCCTGACAAGAGAGCCCAAAACACAGCAGTCTCATGTGAGATGTGGGAGAAATAAGCATATTGTGTTCAATAGTGACACCTGCTGGTAAGTGGGATATTACAGCCCAGCTCTATTAAACATTGTTACTGCTTGGTTTGCAAATTCCTGGTATAGGGAAAGTTTTCTGAATATAAGATACAGTAGAGTCTTAATAGGAAGCCTGGGGATTAGGGTGGAAGTGGGATGGAAGTTATGCAAGAATCTAGTAAAGAAAAGAGAAAACACAGGTGAGGTCTTTGCTCAGAGTCCAGCAACCAAGCCTCATGTTTTGCAGGGTGGTCACTTTTCTTCAATTTAATTTTCCTATTTTCTTCTTTATCTCAGTTCACGTCCCTCAAAAATGTTTTGATTCAAGCACCAGTTGGAGAGAGAAAAGGTGAGGAGATAAACAGTTGCAAGAGAAATACAATGTTCATTTCAGGAGAGTTAGAATCAGGCTAAGGAGAGAGGACAGGATAATTTGTTTTTATCTTCTCCAATATCTACTGAACACGTTGAGGCTTGCAGAGTGCTTTCCCATGTATTTCCTTATTGGATCTCCCTATGGCCTGTCCCAGTAGGTAAGGCAGTCATTCATAAATTCCATAGTTTCCTCATAGATGATGAAATGGACCTCAGTGAATAGTGACTTGTCCAAAGTCCCCCACGAAGGATCCTGAAAGGACAAAGATTCACACCCAACTGTTCTGTGTCCTTATATCTCCTGAGGTTTTAGCTTAGTGATCTCAGCCTCAGAGAGGCTGGGGAACAAAAAGTAACTAAAACAGCACACTAGAATATAGAACCCAAAGGCAGAGAATCTAATCTCACCACCTGCAAAGGTTTTCAGCACAATTATCCTCAGTATTAGTTAATTTTCTGCTGCTACAACAAAATACATAAGGCTGGGTACTTTATAAAGGACAGAAATTTATTTTGCTTATACTTTTGAGTCTGTAAGTCCAAGATTAAGCACCTCTGTCTGTTTGACCTCTGCCAGGGCCCCTTGGCTATGTCACAACATGATGGAAAACTGGGAAGGGAAACATCCACATGCATAAAAGGCCAAACACATGGGGTGGACTTTCTCCTTTGGTAATGACCCATTCTCACAGGAACTAACTCACTCCCTGAGACCAGCACGAATTCCTTTGGAGGGCAATATAGGCAATTTCTTAATTACCTCCCACTAAGCCTCACCTCTTATAGATTCCACCACCTGTCATCACTGCCACAACTGAGGACAAAGCTTCCAGCACATGAACCTTGGGGAGACAGACTCAAACCATAGCGCCTTCCCATGAGCATTACCATTTTATTCCTGGAATACTGGTTAAGGGAAAACTTTGATGTTCTTCAGCAGGGGTCAGAAATCCAAGTCCTCTCCATCAGGGTGTCCACACCCTGGTCTATGTAACAGGAAACTGCTGACAGCACCCCTGGAAATATTTGCCCCGACTCATCATCAAATTGCTTGCAATTATCAAACTGTGTTCCCTTGAGTTGACCTTTAGCTGGGGAACAGCTATATTTAGAGAAAACCAACTCTTTGTAATTACCCCCACTCAGACAGCTTAAAGGTCGGTTGCAGATGTGACAGTCTGATCCATGGGAGGGGCTGCTTCCATGATTCCTGGATAATTATTCAAACCAGACAATAATTAGCAAATATTTTCTGCAAATGAATTCATCCCTGTTGTTCAGCCCGGGAAGGGAGCCCATGAGACGCCTTAGGCCAAAGTGACCCCTTCTGCATATCATAACCTCAGCTACAGATGAGGGAACTGAGGCTCAGAGAGGGTAAGTGGATTTGCCCAGAGTCACTTCATTTACCAAGACTTAAACCCAGATTTTCTGACTCCAAATCTTCTACTCTTTCCTAGTAAAATTAGTCATTCTGCAAATATGCATTGAGTGGCTACTATGTGCCTGGCCTTGTAGTGCGATGAAGAAAGGAATGAGAAGCCCCATCACTGCCCCCAGTGTTCAAAATCTCAGGATTACTGTAGAAGGATCAGGAGAGACACGGGCCACTAGGATCCCAGAGGCAGCAGTATATCCAGTGAGTGTCCATAAACACCCCTGTAAGAACTTTGAATGTCAAAAGTTAAGAATCAACTTGAAGAGCCTACAGAAGATTTTGGATGGAAGTCAACCAAAGACAATGAACAAAGACTTCAGATTGAGATAAAAAGCATAAAATTATAGTCAGCCAGTATCTTCAATTAGCACATTTTAAGTAGCTAAATAATGAAATGGTACATGTCACCTGATCTCAGTGTGGAGAGGGATGTGAATGGCATTCATTCAAGCCTGGTCATCTTGATTTCAAAGGAGGCTGGAGCCCTACGGCTTCCCAGGAGTTCCTGGAAGAACAGCTTGAGTAGGGAGGGTCATTAACCTCTGCTTTCCCATCACCTACAAACCCCATTTCTATTAACTTTCCATTCTGAGCTCCATTAAATAAAGGAGTCCATGGTTTTAAATACATAAAAACTATCAGTTTATAGACTTCCTTTCCTAGAAAAGTATGGTGGCTTAAGGAATTTATAAAGTGCCATGAGTATTGACTTCACAATTTCCAAATTAAAGTACAAAATAAAGAATAAAATAATCAGAATAAAAATTTCATCTCCACTGACTGGTCACTTATCAGATTCTAACAAGATGGAATGATTAAAATGACAATAGTAGTATTAATAATTAGTATCTATTTAGAGCTTACTTTATGCTGGGGACTCTCAAAAGTACTTTTGGAGCATTAGCTTGCAACCCCGTGAGGTGGAGACAATGGTACGATCCTCCCCACTTCACAGGTGAAATAACTGAGGCTCGGATTATCCACAAAGGTGATGCTCTCAAGGTCATGCACATGGCTTGAGTGACACTGACTATGCAAAAGTGGGCTGTGGATCTGCAGAGAAACAGCAGCTAATAATGGAAGACATGGAGGATCTCTGGTGGATGCCATGCCCATCTCTCTTGGCAGGATGACGGGCTACCAAGTCAGGAAGACACTGGGTGCTTCTGGATCAAGTAACTACTAAAGCTCCTTCTAATTCAGAGATGCACATTTAGAGTTTGAGGGCTTCTCAAACCACCTGGAAATTGAACAAATAAGGAGCTGGTTTGGGGTAAGAGCAGCTTCATTATAACCCGCAACTGAATGTCCACTGGGGAGAAATGAATACCTTGTGCAGATGTGAGATTGAAGTTTGCTCTTGTTAGAGGAGAGAGAGACAGAGAGAGAGAGAGAGAGACAGAGACAGAGACAGAGACAGAGACAGAGACAGAGAAGTGGCACTCTTAATAAACCCTTAAGATAAGTTCTTCCATAAAGATATTAGGTAACTCTTTAGGGAAGATATTTATCCAACATTTCAGAAGCATTCCTTTATCTACAAACAACATTTATTTATTCGTTTATTATATCCATCTCCATTATTCTAGTCATTAGCGTGAATCCCCAAAGACCCACCCTGGCTGTGTGCCTTCAGCCAGCTGTTTACCCAGCAGTCTGCAGCATCAGCCCTGGGCTGCACTTAGGGGATGTTACGGTTTGTGACTGCATGTCCCCCCAAACCCTCATGCAGTCATGGGGTGGCTTTTAGAGTTTATGACTGATCCATGATCCAGTGCTAGGATTGTGGATGCAAGAGTTATACCTGCCCTAGGGGGGATAGTTTGCTGGGATTACAGGTGTGAGGGCTGTGTCCACCCTACGGCAGAGAGTTTGTATACGTAAAGGAGAGAAAGAGGCTGCTGGCTGCCATTC
Organism: Dinomys branickii; assembly: GCA_004027595.1. Lineage (NCBI taxonomy): Eukaryota > Metazoa > Chordata > Mammalia > Rodentia > Dinomyidae > Dinomys > Dinomys branickii. The sequence goes on along the minus strand of PVLD010008275.1, from coordinate 21,900 downwards.
CTCCCTTTTGCTCTTGCTGTTTTTGCTGTGCTCTGCTGCCATGAACTGCTGCCCTCAGCCATGTGCCACTCTGCCTCAGAACTAGACAAGTATGGACTGAAACCTCCAAAAAATGTAAGCTAAATAAACCTTTCCTTCCTTCATTTTGGATGTTGGGTATTTTGTCACAAAACAAGAAAAAAAGTAACCAAGACGGGACGTAGTAGTGAAAGAGAGGCGGGGAGCAATGGCTACAGGTCTGCACAGGCCAGCATCAAGCTACTAGCCACATAAGGCTATGAAAATGTAAATTAACTAAAAATAAATAAAATTAACAATTAGGTTCTTCCATCACAAGCCACATTTCAGGTGTTTAACACAGGAATGGCAATGTGCCCCACACAAGACAATGCAGATGTTCAACGTCATTGTCATCACAGAAGGGTTGAGTGGAAGGTGGTGGTAGGTGAAGCAACTCCTGGTTGGGTAGGAGGTGAATCTGGTGTCATCAGTAGCCATTTGGTGTAGTCAAGGTTGCCGATCTTTTTCAATATTCAATAATTCTGGGATCTGAGCCATTCTTATTGGCTCAGCCTAGATTAGGCTGAATGAGTTGGGTAGAGTTGTTCTTAGATACATCTGGACACTGAGAGCTTCATGGAAAAGGAGGTTTTGCAGCGGGTTTGTAATGTATGTGTATGGACACAAGCAGATGGCATTGTGCAGTGCACCTGCTCCTTGGAGCCCGTATGGCAGTATGTGTGCACATGGGCTCACAGATTCTCTCTCTCTCTCCCCCTCCCCCTCCCCGTCTCTCTCTCTCTCTCTCTCTCTTTCTCTCTCTCTCTCTCTCTCCTCCCTCCTGAAAATATCTGCTCACTTACATGCACACATAAGCAATTATACAAACATGGCCATGCACATTCATGCAGTGCACCCACTCAGATACATATCCCTTACACACATGTACTTCTATACCCAATCATATCTGACTCTTATCTTCCCCCCACACGCACACAGTGGTTTACACAGATGCATCTTGTGTCACTGCTGAGTTGTCGCACATGATTGAGTTGGCTACAGTTAAGTTCCATGGCTTTTTGCTATCCTGATATAATACAGAAACAGATGGGCCAATTTTTCTTGCATTTCCAAGATGCAAGATAAATACCCCCATAGCTCCACAGTAGCCCTGTCCTTGGGATCTGTCCATTCATTCACCATTCAGTAAACATTGATTCAGGGCCTTGGAACTGACAGAATCTCTGAGGAGATTCAGGACAAAACCACAGAAATTCTGCCATGAGTGCCAGGCTTAGCCAACAAGGGGGAGGGTGTCAGTGTATGGCATGCAGCCCCTTACCTGGAACGAAAAATATCAGTAGTGTCCCTATCACCCCTCCTTGTGTCCCTGCCAAGGAGATGAGGTCATACATGCATCAGGGAGGGGAGCGGGGATGGGATCTCCTGGCTGGATCTGATGGCATGGAGTAGAGAAGTTCAGAGGTAGAGAAGTCCACCAGCCTCTACCTACCTCCTCCACTCTCATGCAGGCCTCATGCCCAGCTCTCCCCACAGGCAGATTTTAAAGCCTCATCTTTTAAAATAAAAAAGTCTTACTTCATTCCACAACTGCCTTCCTAAATGTCAGCTGTGGTCTAAATCTGCTTAATCAGAGCAAAACTCTTCAGATGAATTGTCTACGCTCACTGCCTTCACTGCAGCCCAACGGATCCTGGAACCAACCCCAAACAACTTCTGAATTCCCCTCCACTCCAAGAACCACTGTCCCCAGTTGGCAGGATGGATGAGCACCATCCTGCCAATTCTGACTGTCACCTTCCATGCCTTATCTTATAAGACCATTGTGCTATATTTTACATGGTTTATATTTTTCTAGCATGCCTTCCAACCCTCAAACTCCACTGCAGTGCTTGGCACAGATAGTGCTTAGTACTAATCTGTACATTGTCTGGGGATTCACAGTTTTCCTGGTAAGACATCATTATGATGGCTTAGGAGGTCACAGACACATTTAGTTTGAGAGAAAATTATGTTGTTTTTGTTTTTGTTTTTGGTACCGGGAATCAAACTCCTGACCCCAGGCTTGCCAGCAAGTGCTTATGCCACTGAGCTATATCCCTGGCCCTCGCAAGAAAATTATGTTATCCAACAAGGTGGGGTCAAAAGTCTTCTACACTTAAACCAAGCCCCCAAGTTTAGCTTTGTAATCCTGGAGCCTTGAATCAAAGGCAGAGGAAGAAGTAGATGATAGATTTGGAGAGGGTGAATAGAAGCTAGAGTCTTACAAGTCCTTGTTCCAGGTGGGATTATGCGCCCCCCCCAAAAAAGAGATGTGACTGTATTTACAGACAGGGTGATTGCAAATGTAATCAGTAAAGATGTGGTCAAACTGGTGTAGAATAAGTCCTTCATGCAATCACACTGGCGTTCATATAAGTCTACAGGTGAAGACACACAGGGACAGCACGTGTCGTGGTACATGTGAAGGTTGGAAGTGTGTAGCTGCAAGCAGGGATTACCAACAACGCCAGGAGCCAAGAGAAAGTCACAGAAGAGAGTCTCTGGGAGTCTTGAAGGAACAAGTCTTACCAGCAACTCAGCTTTGGACTCCTGGACCTCTGAACTGAGAGACAATAAGTTTCTGTCATCTTAAGCCACCCAGTTTGCAGCACTATGCTATGGCAACCCCAGGAAAGTAATATAGTCCTGCTCTCCATTTTTGGAAACCAAACCACTCCCAGTGGAGATTCACCACGATCACTTTGCCTGAGGTCCCCAGCTCACTGCACCCACGATGAGAGACAGCAGAACATGGAGATCTGCATGGGCTTCGGACTCACTTAGACCTGGCTCAAGTGCGGGTTCCTCTGCGACCTTGAACACACTAGCTTCTAAACCTTCTGACTCCATCTTGTTTATGCGGTGGGGTTATTGGGTAGCACTAATAGATCTTGTGTGTAATCTCACCAGCCTTTGACTAGAAAATAAGGCCACACTGACATCTAATGATCAAATTACGGTGGCTCCACACCTTACTGGCTCAAGTGACAGAAATGAACCCCCCACACACAAAGTGTCCTTCAGTTTCTTCTAGGAGTTGCCAAAGAGAGCTTCCCATACTCCCACAAAACTAGACGGAGGCCCTCACCATTTTGCATTTTAAAAAATGCAGCAGCAGCTGCCCTCAGCTGCAGCACTTGAGGATCTGTCTTGAAAACTTCATCTCTGGTCACCCCTCCTGGGGCAGCCTGCGTGTCCAAGGGCAGAGCAAGGTGGGGAGCCTACTGTTTCTGCTGGATACAGAAATTCCATGGGACCAGCTCACTTCTGTGGGACCACCTCCCCAGGAGGCTGCCTAAGGCTTCACCAGGCTCGCATCATGGCCCAGAGCCCTCTGCCAAGCCTGCAGATAATCTCTGCCCTTTGCAGCCCATGATCCATAATGACATCTTGTGCCCTAAACTCCAGCACCTGATTTGTATCCTGATTTGCCCATCATAAGGAGTGCTGCTCCTGGATGTTCCCAAAGCCACCAAGATGGGGTCCAGGCAGAGGCAGAGACACAGTTCTCCTCTAAAGCAGCTTTGCTGTTCACCAAACCTTGCAGAGTTTTCTGGATTTCTACCCATTTTTGCCCAGGACTTTCTGCCCAGAATCTTATCAAGTATCCAAGGAAAACAGAGTTCTGTCCATTCCAGCTCTGTTCCCCTTACTCTAACATCAAGCCCAGACCGCACGGGGACCAGAAGGCAAGTAACGGTATCACCCCCTTTGATCACTTTCTGGAACGCCCTCCCTTCTATTCTAAACAAAAGCTCCCCTCCAAATCAGTGGTTAGGAGCCAGCCCGAGTGGGAGGGAAGGGGAAGAGGAGGGGCTGGAGGAGGGGCAGGCGCAGGCCTTATTCTGCATGTAAAACACCTACCCTGCGCCTGGCCCACAGCAAGTGTCCAATAAATGATAGCTATTATCATCATTGCTATTATTATGAACCACGATAGCTTTGCCCGTAGTTGGTCTGCTGGCAGCAGGACGCTGCGTGCTGGCCTGCTCCCTGCTCCAGATCACTAACCCAGGCTAAGTGGCGATAATTACGACTTTGAGGAATGCTGGCAACAGTGCCAGGTTCCGGAACAGCTACAGCCCTGAGTCCAGAGGTGTCTGGCTCCAGGCCGCAGGGCTGAGCAGGGATCTACACAGTTGCCATGTGGCAAGACGGGAGTGGTACCCGCACAGGGACTTCATGGAGAGACTGTCTCTTGGCCACCATGAAAGGAGAGCACCTGATGGGCACACAGAGGGGAAGGGTCCAGCACATCACACAGAAGGACCGTAGGCTCTCAAGAGTGGGAGGGCTTCTGTTTCTCACTGTGGAGCTCTGTGTGGGGCTTGCCCCAGAAAGAACATGCAGCTTGGTCAGACTCTGGCTCAGGGCTGTTATGGTCACCTTGCCAGGAAAACATCATTGTTCCATGGGGTCTGGGAGTGTTGCCCAGGGCTTCCTGCACAGGATTGCAAGACTGCTGCACAGGAGACCTGGGCCCTGAGGAACTGGTGCCGCCTTTTCAGAGAAGTGATTCCCAAGCTGAGTATGGTGCTATATGCCTGTACTTCCAGCTACTTGAGAGACTGAGGCAGTAAAATTACGAGTTTAAGAACAGCCTGGGCAACTTAGTGAGATCCTCTCTGAAAATACCAAAAAAGTGTAAAAGATTAGGGCTCAGCCGTAGAGCCTGTGCTTAGTGTGCAGGAGCCTTTGAGTTTAATCCTCAGTACTGGGGGGAAAACGTACAGAAGTCAGCCCCCAAAATTTGCCTGGCATGCTTAGAGCCAAGGGACAAGCCTGCAGGCCCAGTGAAGTCTGGACTGCTGAGATGGTGGCTAAAATTCGGTCTATGAGGAGTTTTTATCTCTCCTTCAACCCCCTTTGCCTCCTTCCCCCTGGCTAACAGTCCCAGGACAGAACAAAGCCGGCAGGTGCCACGCAGCAAGCTTCAGGTGACCTAGTGCTGGCCTCCTGCTCCTGTCTACAACTCAGAGGAGCCCTGTGGCTGGGCAGAGAGATGTGGACTGTCCCCAGAGTCCTCCCTGCCGAGGAGCCTGAGCTCCTGCAGAATGCGTTTGCTATGAGCACAGAATGAGCCTCTCTCCTCATAACCAAGCTCAGCCCTCGGTATCCGCCTCCGTGTCCAGTTCCCGCGCACCCAATGCACCCTGTCCACATCCAGGAACACCGGGCCCTGGCGCTTCTCACGCCTCCAAGCTCTACCACATGCTCTGTCTCCCTCCTGGAGGGCCCTTCTCTCTGGGTTACCTGTGAACTCGCAGCCGTCGGTCAAAGCCAGTATCAGTGCTAGTCCCTGTCCGTGCCTCCCCGGCCTCCCCTCTCTCCTGATGGGGAGGAAAGCTGCTCACATCAAGTCCGGAAACAGAGAAGAGAGGGGCCAGAGAGGGACCTACCTCCTTCCCTGTGGCACTCCGCCTCCCAACAGCAAGCCAGCTACTGCACTGCATGGTCCAGTCCTCTTCCCGAAGCCCACCTCTGCGTGCATGAGGGGCATGGGGAGGACATCTACAGATAAGCTGCAACAAAAGCTACTGCTGCATACTCGTGGCAAGGACGTGAAGTAAGCAGAACTGGGAGGAAAGGACAGTTCCACTGGAGGGAAAAGAAAGGACTCAAGAGAAAAGGGAAGGAAAAGGGAGGGAGAACGAGCTAGAGTGATGAGCAGTGAGGAGAAGGAAACTCCCCTGGACCGAGCCCTTCATACCTGTTTGTTCCGGCCGCTGCTTAAACACCTGGGGCAATCATGAGTTCAAGGCCAGCCTGGGAGACACCCGGGGGCAGTGAAAGAGCAGGCAGGAGCGCCCTAAACCATGTGCCTGGAGAAGGTGTAGGGGCCCCTCAGCCCCCCGGAGGCAGCCCAAGTGCCTGGCTCCAGAAAAATCCCTGGTTTCGGCTCCATTAACTCCTGGGGCTTTACTGTCCATCTTTGAGTCTTCCACCCCAGGCCTCGATGCAAACCCTTGAAGATGACCTCCAGTGGCCTTCAGAGGCGGGCTGCCTTCCCCGCATCCTTTCCCTACATTAGACCCCCTCTTAGTCCTGGCCCCCCCTTCGTCCCCAGTCATGGCTGGTGTAGGTATAACAACTGTAAATTTGACTACAGTGTGAATGACTTCAAACTGATCCCCATGTCCTTGTTCCCTATCTGTTCACACGTACTAAGGTGAGACTCACACCTTATTTTCGGACAGTGGTCTGGGAAAGCATGGCCTGATCCTGGACCTCACTATGTAATGGGAACAGGGTGGAAAAGCACATTTTTACTTACTCATATGTCTTTAGAGCCACATTTCTCTAATGAATTGCCTATCTGGGGCAGGAAAGCGGCGATGAATGAATCACAACAGGCATACAGACCTTGCCTTTGGTTAGCAGTCCTGTTCCTCCAGTCGGATGTCACGAGCAGCCCCACACTACAGACCTCACACTGTCGGAAAATCTGCAGCCTGTTCTTCCTCCAGTCGGATGTCACGAGCAGCCCCACACTACAGACCTCACAGTGTTGGAAAATCTGCAGCCTTCTCCACAGTTAGCAGCTTGAGTCTGAGTGAATAACCTGCGGGATCTCCCAGAAATGTATACTGTTGCCCTGTAAGCAGCGGCCTAGTGCCTGCTTACCAAAGCAATGAATGAGTGAAGAAATAAGTAGAGAAGTGAATGAATGAACACTTATGGGCAGACCATCAAATGAATGAGGGAATGAATACATAAAGGGGTCCGGGACCGAGGGAGACCCACTGAACTCTAGAGGATGCTGCAGCTGTCCGTGGGTCACAGGGCAAGGTCAGTAGAACTGCACTCATTTTTGTAAGCTCTTCCTTTCTCCGTCACGGCATGATCGGTCCTTTGGGAGGACATTTCCGGCTTTGAATGAGAGACAGGCACAGTGTCCTCGTCCTCTTAAATGTAAACCAGCCCAGTCTTCATGATCATTTTGTCTCAGACTTTGAAGAACAGTCTCAAATTTGAAGTCTGGGCTATCTGGGGTCAAGGTATTCGTGGGTTCTTGCAGGCAGAAGTGAGCTCCCTGCTGAAGGAGTCTACAAGCAGACACAAGTTTGTTAAAGATGACTTATCCTCCCCCCATGGACACAGCCCCTTGCAAATTGGAGTTTCCAAGTGTTTCACCTAAGTGCCAAATCATCACCTAGGACAGGTCCTTCCCCCCAGTTTTCCCCTTTGGGTAATACTCAGTATCTGGTGAAAAGAAAGCATGTTATGAAGAGTAGCTGTAGGTCATTCATCTGTGAAATGATGGGCTGGGCCCACAAGCACAGGAATTCCACAGCACCCCCCATACCGCTAATCACCGCTGCAGTTTTACATATAACTGTGGGAGTGTTTGGTTAAAGTCTGACTCCCCCACCATGAGACTGAGTACGCTTTCCCATCTTATCTTAGTAGGTTGTAGTGTGTGGTGGTCAAGGGCATAAGGTGAATTCACACTCTGTTTCTTCTATACGGCTGCTCAACCTCCCTGTGCCTCATTCCCCTCCTTTGTAGAAAGGATGAAAATACCTATCTACCTTACAGGTTTGCTCTGAGTGTTAAATGAAATAATTCAACAAACCTACTTTGAACAAGGATCAGGACATAGTAGCAAAAGCTGTTATTATTTTTACAGTTTTTAAAAATAGAAAATAACTACAGAGTCGCCATTATTTTTTCTCAGAATTTTTGTCAATATTCCCCATTACCGTTGAGCACTATTTGAAGATAAGTCACACAGTAATCTGATCCTGTTGTTGGTTTTTGGGCCTGTTACTTTTGGGATAATTTCTTAAATTTAGAAATTCCTTCAATTTCTCTTGCCAAACATTACTGAATACTTTTACTTAAAGATGTTTTTATTTTTCCCAACTTGGACATTTTCTTCTAGTATTTTTTTTATTATAACTTACTTCTATAAAGTCCTCTCTAGGATTTCCATTAAATGTGAGAAACTTGCTGGATCTGGCCTTCTGTGCCTATTTTTACTATATTCCAGTTAACATTCTTTTCCTACTCCCTTAGTAATTCTGTTTCTTCTTTTCATAATTCCCATTGAATTCAAGGGATAATTTCTCAAGCTTGTCTTCTAATTAATCAGATTGTTTTTCTGAAGTACCCATCTGCTACACAAGGCCTCTCAGGGCTTTAATTTTGAAGTCATGGCTTTCCTTTCAAAGAACTCTTCTGTTTTCAGATTGATCTTTCTAAGTCAACATAACAGCATCTCAAATCTCACTAAAAATACAACTGGCAGACTTTGAAGATTTTCCCCCTAATTTCTGAAAATATTTCTTTTACTGGGTACACTTTGTGCTGAATGTTCAGGTTGGTCTCTCAGCCTCTCTCTTTAAATTGCTAAGTCTTTTCACAATACCAGCAGCCTTTCACCATCTTCTACTTGTTGGCACCACTTCGAGCTGATTTACTTTGGATAATGCATCAGTGACTAGTAAGTCACTGTACCTTCCCCTTTGTAGTGATAGAAGGCCGTCAGCAGTAAGAGACTATAAATGAGAACTAGTTTCAGTGGCAAGTGACAGCACATCTAAAGTAACAGTGGTTTAAGCAAGATATGTTTATTTCTCTTCCAGGCAAAAGGAATCTAAAAGTTGTCAACAGGTTTGATATGATGCTCCACAGTGTCAAGGGTTCTGGTTCATTCAGTGTTGCTGTACCACCTTTGTAACTATATGGCCTCTACGTCATAGTCCAAAATGGATGCTTCTGCTCCAGCCATAGCTCATTCACAGGACCCTATGTAGCTTGATGCAAGGGAGGTGGAGAGAAAATGTAATTGTTATTCTGGGTAGCCAAGCACTTGACTGGCTAAAAGTTTTATTGCTATATATATATAAAAAAATGAGAGAATGCACTGTATAATATGGGACAATCAGAAGTTTCTGACACCCAGTCCTTCCGCTCTCTCTTTCCGTCTGTACCACACCAATCCAGGAAGCCTTAGGAGCCTGGAGCAGAGTGGGAGTTATTTTACTCCCTAGCCACCCCGCGGATAGCAGAGCAGCCGGCCAGTGCCCGCCTCCATCTGAAATCTCCCTCTCTTTCTTTCTGTCTACCCTTTTCTTTTCTTTTTTTCTTTCCTTCTTTCCTTTGCTAAAATCTCTCCAAGTTTTCAGATAAATGGGTGAGACCTCGTTGTGGATTCAGCAACCATATAGAATTTCCCTGTTACTTTAGTTCTATCACTTCAGCAAAAATAATGGGAAAAGATTACATTGAGAACATGGTGGTCATCTTGGTTGAAGGGCCTAATCTCAAATTTAATCCTATGATTCTATTTATATTTAAAACCCTGTCCTCAGTAAGCACATGAAAAATGTCAGCATCTTTAGCCATTGGGGAAACACAAGCTGAATCACAGTGGGGTAGAGCCACAGGCACACTGGATGCTTAAAGGATGCGGCGCTCTTGGAATCTTGTACATTCCTGGCAGGAATGCAAAATGTTGCTACTTTGGAAAAGACGTTGGTAAGATGTTAAGCATACTTCATATGACTCAGTAATCCTACTTCTAGGTATTTGCCCAAGAAAAACAAAAACATGTCCACAAAAATGTGTACATGAATGCTCAGAAGGTTATGCGTAAAGCTGTTGCCAATCAACCTGGGGGTTCTTTAGCTTGATTCAGATGAAAATCATGAAGCGGCAAAGTACAGCTATGCTAGCAATCCTGCTGTCACCAGATGACACAGGTAAGGGTAGCTGCCAATAGTTGATACAGACAGCTGCTGGTCTCTGCCAGTGGCAGCCGCCGCTTTCCAGTGCCACCTTGTATCAGACTCCAGAGGTTGACATGGCTGAGTGCTGGACTCTGCTGCTGACCTTCACTGGCTGCCGATCTGGACCTCTTCTATGCCAACAGCCCCAGTGTTTCCTGCTCTTTTTTTGAACTGACCACTCTGCCCACACTGCTTAGGATAAGAGTTCTGAGTAGATCTACAGCACCTTTGGAGCCCATACTACCAGAGAAACTAATTGCAAGCAGGTTTATAGCACCACCAAAGCAAATCTTCAGCAGGGCCTGTGCTGCAGCACAAGGTGGGAAGTACACTGGTTGGAACCCTCCTCGGCCACATGCACCAGTGTGGGGAATGCTGCTGTCATGGCAGCTGCAGCCCTATGGTTGGACCAAGTACTGGCCTGTGATTGGTTCAAGGCTCCAGGAAAGCCCCAGCTGTAGTGGCCACTATCTGGTGAGAAGGAAGGTCTGAAACCGAGGAATCTTCTGGAATGCTAGCTGGGGGGTTGGGGATGTTAGTGGGCCTAGATCCTGGTCTCTGTGATCTTAACCGGGCCAGGGTGCCTCCTCCCTTCTTCGAAAGGCAATGGCAGCTTCTGAAATGGCAGGAGTAGGGGAGGGGCACCACACAGATGGTGGAGCTGCTCCCATTTGTAGTGGAATGGAAGAGAGTGGCCCCTAGATAGCCAGGGAGGACACCCAAGCAACTTGTCCCAGTCCATGTGGAGGTAAGGGGAGCAAAAGAAAGCAAGGTGAGGGGAACTGGTGGCCCCGCCACCACCATGCACAGGAAAAACGGGAGAGTCAGGCACTTATCTTGCCTCAGAGCTACTAATAAGAAAACAGCCCGCATGTATCTGTGATCAAATTGTGAAACCTCATAATGCACTACTATTCAGCCATAAAAAGAAATGAAGAATCAATACACGCAATAACATGGATCAAAAACTCAGTGCTGACTGGGGGTGGTGGCGCATGCCTGTAATCCCAGCACTTGGAAGGTGGAGCATCGCCACTAGTTTGAGGCCAGCCTAGGCTCCAAAGTAAATTCAAGGCCAGCCTGAAGTTCATAGCGAGACTCTGTCAAACAAAAACAAAAACACTATGCTAAATTCTAAAATAAGTGAAATTAATCTTTCGTGACAGATGGCATCAGTGGTTCCCTGGGTGGGGAACAGGGACTGGATACACAGAGGCATAAAAGAACTTTCTGGGCGTGATAAGCACATTCCACATCTTCATTGTGGGATTGATTACCCATGTGATGAATACATTTGTTTAACTTCATCAAATCATCCACTTGAAATGGGTACAGGAGTGCATTTTTCTATATGTAACATAGCTCAGTAAAATTGCTTAGAACAAAACCCCACCCTACTTCCGATGTCCTACAGAATAAAGCTCAAACTCAAAAAACAAAAATGAAGAACTTACAGAAGTTTCATGATGCCCATCTGCCAGCTTCTCCAGCCTTCAGCTGCATGTGTTCATGGTCAGAGTCACTGCCCAATGCTACAGTATGGTGAGGGAAAATCCATTACTGCTTAATAAGTGACATATTCTTGGCAGATACTATCATTCAGGTCATGGGATGTAGAGAAATGATCAAAGCAGACCTTGCTGGTAAAGGGGTTGAGAATGGTCGCAAAGGTCCTCTCTAAGTGCCCCCAGCATTAACAGCCTAGGCATTAGTCCTTGGAGCCCTGCAGAGCTTACCTACTGCAACAATACACTTTGAAATAAGTATTTTTGCCAGGATCCTCTGTTGTTTTCCTGCTTGAGAACAAGTTTTAAATTTTGAAGAGAAAAAGAAACCTTCAGATACTTTCACGCATTCCATACCACCCATCATATGTCACTCTCTCTTGAAATCCTGCCCTGTATGACTTGTCTTTAATGGGTTCGGCGTTTAGCGAGCTAGGCATGGATTATGTGCAAAATGCATTAACCTCTCACATGATTGTAAAAATTGCCTTAATAAAATACAGCTAAATCCTACTTAATAGCAATAAAACAGAAGCCACTATGTTCCAAGGATGCTAATGACCTATGAGTCATTCCTTTTGATTGTAGAAGGTTGTACATTTGGAATTTGTCCCTTTTTATGAAACTCTTAAGCTTGGATAACGGCTGAAAATCACACAAGTCAAAATAAGTTTCCTGCTCACAGTTAACTAGAGAGCCAAGAAACTTCCGTCATCTTCTGAAAGGTCCATCATCCTGAGGTGGACTTCTGAGGTCACAGGCGCAAATGACGAAAAGTAGAATACTGATTACAATAACCAATATTTGCCTAGCACTTTACTACTTTGAAAGTTCTCTTTCACCTACATCAGCTGATTCAACTCACATGAAACACTGGTTAAGTGGGCACTACCACCTCTACTTTATGGATAAAGAAATAGAGGCACGGAAAGGTGAAGGAATTTGTCCAAATTCTCACAGTGAACAGGATGAAGAACTAGCTCACTAGGATCATCCAGATCCTCTGAATTCAAGTCCCACATTCTCCCCAAATGCTGTCCTCATGTTTATCTTGAATAGAAATCATCGGCTTGTGAATGGAAGACAGGGGTCCTATGTCCTTGTGTTAGTTACTCCTGTCATTGCTGGGACAAAATACCTGACATTCACACGTTAAAGGAGGAAAAGCTTACATTGGCTCACAGTTTGTAAAGGTTTCAGCCCACAGTCAGCTGGCTGCCAGGCAGGGTAACATGGCAGAGGGGAATGGCAGAGGAGAAACAGCCCATTGCAGAGCAGGTAGGAGGCAGAAAGTAGTCTCCTGGATGTTTATGCCAGCCAGGCTACAAGCCTATTGGCTGGTGACACCCACAGTCAGGGTGGGTCTTCCATTATCCACACTCAGAACTATGCCAACCCAGTTTAGTTAGCACACACCCTTAATCCCAGTATCACACACCCTGGATCACACCCACTTCGGAAAAGCCCCACCTGTGAGTGTATGAGACTCTGGGGACATCTAGATATAAGCTGTAACAGTATCTGAAATGCTTGGCCACTTCCCTTTTCCAACAAAGTCAGGTTCACCATGGCAGCATCTGCCTCCCCAAGTCAGAACCACGGTCGCCACAGTCTGGAGATGGCTTGGGTGTGTCCTCCAAAGCTCCTAAATATGTTGACAGCTTGACCTTTAGCATGGTGATGTTGGGAGGTGATACTTAGTAATCAGGTCACTGAGGGCCCTGCCCTGGCAGCAATTGATACCAGTCTTACAGAATGAGTGAATTGTTCTTAAGAAAGAGAATTGTTATAAAAGAGCAAACCTGGCCCCTGAATTCTTGTCTGGATGCTGTCTCACCATAGGATCCCGCCTTCTGGCCCGTATTCCTACTATGACGTCATTCACCGTGATATGACACAATCAGAGAGGTCCTCACCAATGCCTGGGCAATGGGACCACCTGATCTTGGACTTTTAGCCTCCAAAACCATGAGCTACATAGACCTCTTATCTTAAATACTTCTCAGACTCATGTTTTCATTACAGCAACAGACTACAGATCAATAAATGATTTTCTGCCCATCCTTATAATAGCTATGATAATAAAAATATTATTATTGCAATAGTAACAACAGTACTCATAACTGCCGTCCTCACTGAGCTCTGCAGCTGCTCTCTTTACTGACACTATGGCAGGCGTTACAAGTCTTACGAATTTTAACTCAATTTTAACAAGGTAGGTACTGTTATTTCCCGTTTTTAGATGAAGGAACTAAGGGCTAGTGGGATTTAAACACCTGACCAGTCGTGGGGTGTGGTAAATAATTTCAAAATCAGCCCCAGTTTTCTTTTTTTTTTTTTTTTTAAGAGCAGAATATATTTATTGAGAGAAAGAAAGCTTCTGTCCAAGAGGGGGACAGAAGGGGGGCCCGAGTGGGCTGCCCCCAAGCCCCAGTTTTCTACCCTTCGCCATATCCATGCCCTTTGTAACGTGACTTTGCAGACACTCCCGTAGAGGTGGAGACCCTTCTCCACAACTCGAAATCAATCTCAGACTGGCTGTGGCCAGTAAAGTGCAGCTAAAGTGAAAATACGCTGGTTCCGAGCTTATGCCCTTGTCCCTCGGGACCCTGCCACTGCCACAAGAACAAGTCCAGGCTTGCCTGCTCGACAATAAGAAACCACACAGAGCAAAGGCACTTTGTCTCAGCTCAGGCCCTCCCAGACCAGTCAGCCCCCAGCTGACCCACTAGTGACAGAGACACAGAAGCAAGCCCAGCCACGGCCAGCCCAACCTCTTGTGGATCAACAGGATTCTCCAGCCAACCTGCACACTAATGAGAAACTGTAAATTGTTTCAAGCTACAAGGTTTTAGCAGAGTGTGATGGTTTTATGTGTCAGCATGACTGGGCTAAGGGATGCCCAGACAGCTAGAAAATGTTATTTCTGGGCGTGTCTGAGGGTGCTCCTAAAAGGGGTTAGTATTTAAATCTGTGAATTATCTTCACCAATGGGGAGGGATATCATCCAAACTGTTCAGGGTTTGAAGAGAACAAAGTAGTGGAGGAAGAAAACATTCACTTTCTCTTCTTGAGCTGGTACATCTATCTTTTGCCATCAGCAATCTTGGTTCTTGGGCCTTCAGACTGGGACTTACAACAGAGGCTCCCTGGTTCTGAGGCCTTGGGACTGGAACTGAATCATATCTCCAGTTTTCCTGGTGCTCCAGCTTGTTGATTGGCATTGTGAGACTTCTTACTTTCTAATTACCATAATAAATCTCTACATGTATCTGTACATATCTTATCATTTCTGTTTCTCTGCAAAGCCCTGATTAATACAGATGCTTTGTTAAACAGCAATAGCTAACCAATACAAGGTAAAAACCAAGACTTAAGCCTAAGTCTTACCAGCTGCATAATCCAGACTCACTCATACTCTCTAGGGCTAAATCCTGTTCTTCTAAACAACCTCAGCAGCAAAGTTGAGAGAAACACCATCAGAGGCACAGAATAGGATTCCTTGGGCTGTAAGAATTTGGGCCGTCATCTATTTAGGTGTAGAAGTGGAAATTCAGATGGCCAGGTTCTGAATCCAGCTCTGCCACTGGGTCAGCAGAATCTTGACAAGCTGCTCAATTTTCTAGGTGTCTGTGATCTTATCCATAAGACAGAAAGGTCAGGATATATTTGCTGAAAACTAATGTTTGCCCAAGGCTGGTATGTTAAGAAATGCGCTGCATGCTGAAGATACAATCTTTGCTACACTTCTGGCTTAAAGATGAAGGAAGGGGCCACAAGCCAAGGAAAATAGATGGGAAAAAAAAATGGATTCTCCTAAAGACCCGCCAAAGGGAACTCAGCTCTGCCAACATCTTGATTTTAGACAAATAAGGCCTATTTTAGACTTCCGGGTCTAGAGGAGAACAAGAGGATAAATGTGTATTCTTTTTTTAATGTGCATCCTTACGAACGACTAGATACGGGGTGGCTTGTTACAGCAGGGTACTAACACACTGTGCCTGGTTCCACACCTGGACCTACCACAAAAGCAGTGATGCCAAGTGGTGCCTGGCTGGTGTTACCAGTCTCAGCCCTGGGTCACTTCTCAAGGCCTCTTAGGATACTCAGTCCTTGGGCCCATGGCTTCTTACAGACCAACCTGGGGGAAGACTGCGATGGGCTGGCTGGCTGGCCACCAATTCCCACTACCTCTTGGCTCCTATCCAGACACATAATTAGTATTTAAGCAAGGCCCTGGTAGGTATGAGTCTGCCTTCTCCCTTTCAGGGCAATGGCCTTCAAATGTCTGACCAAGACCTATGTTTCATAGATGTGAAAAATGGTATACCTCTACCCAGCATGCACACTTGTGTAAACCAAAGTGTCACTTAACAGAACTTAATACATGTGACTCACCCTGAGTTTTATTCTAATGTGGTTTATTTGTTGTTAAAGTGATGGCCGTAGCTCATTAATGTCACAACCTGTTGACGGTTTGTAATCTGCAGTTTAAAATCACTCTTCTAAACTATTGTATCCACCTCCTCACCAGTCTCCTACCTCAATCAGGTATCACAGCTGCTCATGGAACTTTCCACAGTATGCCCAGTACCCTATCTCTGCACATCCTGACGTCAATAGACTGCGGAGGATCCTGGGCATCCATGTTTCTAGTTAGCTCCTCAGGGGCCCTAATGTGAGTCATCTGTGCCACAAAGATAGAGAACCACAGCTCTAGGACCACTCCTACCACCGAGTGAATCTGCTCAAAGCTGAATTTGAGCCAGGATACTTAGTTCTCAGGATATTGCATCACAGCACATTCATACTCACACATACATGCAGACACAGAAACACTCACACTCACGTACACACGCACACACACACTCACACACACACTCTCGCAGTCATGCATCCACTCACACATATATACTCACACTCGCATGCATACACATATGCCCTCTCTAACTTATTCACACACATGTGCACTTTTTTCTCTTATATACACACAAACACACACACACTTTCCTCCAGCATAGACTCCAGGATCCTTATCAGAATGCTCAAGGCTTCTTAAGAAAAGACCCCAACTGGTCTCTGCAGATTTGTCCCCCATACCACGCCGCACCTCCTCTTGCCCTGACACTTCAGTCACACATGATTGGTGTCTGTCAAATCCAGTCTGCTCACAACTCTGGGCCAAGTGCTGGCCAAGTGCTTCCCCACTTCATCTGGCCCAGATCATGGCTGCCTCCTGGGAGATTTCCTCGTTGCTCAGTGCCCGCAGCTGAAATGGAGCCTAAACCAAGGAGTTCACAAATTACTTCCCCACCTCGCTACCTTCTTCATGTGTATTAACCATATTTTCTTATTCTGTTTTCTTAATACTCTGCCATCTGAGAACTCTCAGACTGAGGAGAGACCATCCCTCCCAAGGCCAGCAAATTTCTAGAGATGCCAGATTGCTCCCTGGCAACAAACCTTTCAGAGCAAAGCCATCAGTCCAAAGCCCTTCTTGATTGGGCTCTCACGGAGTTCTCACACTCCAGGCCAACATTCTCTGCCATAATCACAAGCACCACGTACCACGAATTCCAGATGGTCCCTAAGGCCCAGAGTCCCCCAAAATGATTGATGGCAGCCCTGAGACTGCATCCCCACCTCTACTCTTTCTTCCTATGGAAACCACAGCAAAGGCTCTTGACTTTCTCCCTGATGCTGGAGATGCTGCATGCGGTACGATGTAACCTGCAGTTACCCCCAGGAGCAGAGAGTGACGAGTTCTCTTTCTATGGCAGTTGTCTCCTCTTCTGACCAATTGGCCTCACCATGCATCTACTACTATGAACAGCTTGTCTGTGACCTTCTCCAAGGCAGGGACAGCCTCCTAACACTACCTTTTGCAGAGCACTCCCTGAGCAACAGGCCCTGGGGCTAAGCCTCACTGATCCTCAAAGCTACATAGTAAGGTAAGTACTGATCACTCCCAGTTTACAGATAGGGGAATTAAAGCCAGCAACAGACAGAGCCAGGATTCAAACTCAGGTCTACCTGGCTTGTAGGCCAGCTCCACATTATCCTCCTGAAGGGTCTCAAACTCAAACACTTCAGGCTTACCCTGAAAACAAGGGCTTCTGGGCCCACATGTGCAGATTTACAGAGGCACTGGCCAATGGAGCAAGGGGACAAGAGAGACCAGCCACCCCTGCCAGCCAAGCTGGCCCCCTTAGGGCTTCTTCTTTCCAGAAGGGCCTCCTTTTCCTAGCTGTCCTCAGGTGCCACATAGACCAGCCTTATACACAGTCCTCTGGTGCTTCCTATGATGTCTGCTCATCTAATTTCTTCATTGCCTTGTGCAGAGAGGACGCAACTGAAGCACATCCCAGCACAAACACGGGAGGCTGTCACAGATGTGTCAAACCACGCTCCAAGGTTTCAGACACTGAGATCAATCCTGCCCCTCCTCTTTAATTAATTCTCTCATCCTCTTTGTGTTTAACACAGACTGGGCCTGTTCCTCAAATTAGTTCATTTGTCTCTGCAAGAGAGGATTTCCAGAGATGTGGATTTTAAACAGATCTTCACTTTTGTCATTGTAAGTATGTGATAAGAGCCTTCCACTTGAGCTCGATTATAATACCAAGTGGCCCTTGTCCCTCAAAACTGGCCTTGGGAATTATAAACGGCCTCCTGCTGAGCTCTAGGATGCAGTCTGGCCCTGCATATGATAAGACTTCCCTACTATCCTACTGCCCTTACAGGCAATCATGTGTTGTCCTAACTGGGCAACTTGATCCCCAAAACCCAGAACTCTTGCTTTTTAAAAGTAACCCCTTTAAAAATTGGGCACAGTGGTGTGTACCTGTAGTCCTAGCTACTAAGGAAGCTGAGACAGGAGGTTGACTTGAGCCCAGGAGTCTGGGACCAGCCTAGGCAACACAGGAAGACCTTATTTCAAAAAATAATATGTAAGTAAAAGTGCTATCTCTTAGCTTTTCCATAGGAATGTCATTTTATAAAAGGTTATAAAAGCATTATAATCATGGAGAAGTTCAGTGAAAATGAGGACCCTCAACTATTAGCTAGGTCCCAGGGCTGGCACCAAAGGAACATCTGTGTTGCTCCAAATTAATGACATTTCCCAACTCTCCACTGCAGGAATCCATGAAGTCACCAAATGACGCCATCTGTGTTCTAGGCTATCACAGCGAACACAGCTCCCCACAAAGCCTGCACACCCCACAGCCTGGCATGGGAGCGCCGAGGCCAGTGGTCAGAAATCCCACTGCCCTGCTCCTGGCCCAGAGCCTCTGGCTGACTTCCTTACCACCTGGCTTCAGAGGGCTGAAGGTGAAGGTCAGCCCAGCCAGGATTCATTGGGCACAGAGAAGCGTGTTTTAGGAATCATGCAGCACCGTATACATAGTCTCTAAGTATGGGCTCACGCTAGCGCCATTACTCAGGTCACATACATCCCTACCCTTCCCCCACCCCCTTCGCTAGTTTTTGCTTTAGTACCAGCTGCAACTCAGTTTTGCTCTAAACTTTCCCACTGACTGTGACCTTAGGCCAGTTGTTCAACCTCTTTATGTCTCGGTCTCCTGATGCGTAAATAGGAGATCAAACTATTCTTGCCCACAGGGTTAGGAACAGTTCCTGAGGGCAGGTGCCTCTTATCCCAGTGCGAGACACCGAGTGGCAAACCCACAGCCCATCTTCAGACATCTGCCCTTTGCCCTCACCGTTCCTCCTCCCCCATGAAGTCCTGCTATCTTTCAAGGTCCACACCTGATGCCATCTCTTGTTGAAACACCCCCAGATCAGCCCTCCACAGCCCCTCGGTGCCTCCTTTCAGATGGCCCCGATCATCTCAGAGCACCATGCACTTCAGGAGGTCTCTTGCTCCAGCTCAGATGTCTTTGAGGGCAGGAATTTATGTCAGCCATCTCTGGACTCCCAAATTATGGCTCTGGGCTTGGTATAAAGTAGAAACTCAATAAAAGCTGGCTGAGTTAAGTAATGAATCAGCTGTGCTTATCAATGAGAGAAAAACAATAAAACAGAAACTCCCAGCAGCCATGTAAGGCACACCGGCGTTATGGGTCCCCTGGAGCAAAGGGAATCATGTTTAGAAAACTCTACTGCCATGATTCTCTGCCCTACTGATTTGCTTCTGGCCCGGACCGAGGAACAAGTTGGATTTGTTGATGTTTTCTAACTTCCAAGGTAATGCTAATGTACAGCCAGGTTTGAGAATTACTGCTCTACAAGCTGGCCTGGCACTGTATCCTCAGAACTGGAAGGGGACAACTCCTTGTGTTCCCACAGTGCACGGGGCCAGCATGCGCCTGAGCGAGGACATTGCCTGCAGAAGAGGGTCCCTGGACCCTGATTTGAGCACCGTGGGAAGGGCGAATGAGGGTAAGAAATGAAAAGCGGGCAGACTTGAATGAGGAGGGTAGATGAAAGGGTGTAAGACGGCAGCTCTAAACCAAACCAAGCCCACCATCCAAAGTCTACCCTTACTTTCTCTTAAGAAGCCTCGGCCCGGGCGCCTCCCACCCCAAAGCTCTCCTGCCACCCTACCTCTCCCCACGCCTGCACCGCCCCTTCCCACCAGGGGGCGCCCTGAGCAGTCTGTTCCCATCCCCCAGGCCAGGCACGTGCCTGGTGACTGGTTAGCATCAAGGTAACATGAAAAATCTGAATCACAGAACGTATTTATAAAGGAAAGCACTCTACCATCTGATGAAAAAGGTTCACCCACCAAAGCTCACAAACCGGGCCCAGCAAGACTGCTTTGAGGAAAAGTGGAGTCCTCTGCAATTAGCGCACTAGTGATGTGTAAACAGCAGCCTCCTCACAGTTGGAAATAATTTGTTTGCTGGTGCGAATTAACTTTCCCTTGCGGTGTTATAATAACAGTGGCCTCTGTTCGTTCGCTGCACTTCTCTACCTAAACCTATTCACATTCATTAATAATGAAAACCCAAGTTTCACTGGCTTCAAAACTCATGCTCCACTCTAAATCAGAGAAGTACGTGGTGGACGAACTAATGGTCAACTTGTGATACCCAGCTGACCTGAATCAGCATGGTGCTGGGTGTGGGAGGCCCACCTGACGACTGTTGCCAGCAGCATAAAAGCAGAACTGGAGTGGAAGATGGTGCACTGTTGATTTTCCTGGAGAAGCTTATCACATTAGTTTTGCTGTTATCATCAGAGGAGCATGGGTCCACACTGTCACTAAGGCTGGTTGCCGTTCTCTTTGAGGGAGCTCTGGTCCTTGCTTTGAGTGTTGCTTCCTAGCTCCAGTGCAGATCCCTCAGCGCGCTGGCACAGACCCTTCATCCCACTGGCACAGACTTTTGGGCCTTCCCAGAGCAGATCCTTGGTACAGACTCACATGAGACATTGCCATGAGCTCTAGGCCTCTAGTTGGACTCATGGGGGGCATTGCCATAGGTTTTAGGTCTTCACCTAGGCTCATGCTGGACATTGCTATAGGGTCCAGGAACTCAGCTGGATTCTTTGGGTCTCTAGTGTGTGGACAGATCTCCTACACTCTTCTGCACTTGATTCTTTGGAAGACTATTACAAAATAATTGTATAAATTCTGTGTCTTGTATTAAATCTTTTTCCTTGTAAACCATGACTACATGGTCTCAGCTCAGAGCTTGAACTACGTGCATTTGCATCCTAAAGCTGTCCCAGCTTTGCCTGCACAGGTTTCCTTTCAAGGATCACTCTCAGATGACAGCCTTCTTCCTCTCACACTCTATCACTTTCCACCTTTCACAGATGGGGAAAGCGAAGGCATGGAAAGCAGACAAAAATCGCCTGAGTGGTGTAGGACCCAGGAATCTCCCTGGGTTATCTGCATTCATAGTCATTGAAGTTCATGTCCTAGAAGGTAGAATCAGGGTAATGGGGAGCTGTTGTTTAATGGAAACAAAGTTTCAGCACAGGATGACAAAAAAGGTCCTGAAGATAGACAATGGTCATGATTGAAAAAAAAAAAAAAAAACCTGTGGAGATCTAGAGAAGACATTCCTAAAATTCATCTGGGACCAGAAGAGACCCAGGTTAGCAAAAGCAATTCTGGGCAACAAAAGGAAGGCAGGAGGCATCACAATCCCTGACTTGAAATTATACTACAAAACTACTGTGATAATATAAGCATGGTACTGGCAAAAAAACAGACCTGAGGATCAGTGGAACAGATTAGAAGACCACAAACACACTCAACCACCTTATCTTTGACAAAGGGGCCAAACATGTGCACTGGAAGAAAGACAGCCTCTTTTATAAATGATGCTGAAAACCCGGCTTTCCACATGCCGAAGACTAAGACTAGACCCATGTCTATCACCATGCACTAAACTAAAGTCAAAATGGATTAAAGATCTAAATTTTATTTTTTTTCTTTTTTTTTAATTTTATTTTAAAGACAAAAGAATGGAGACATATGAACCAGAAAAGCCATAAACAATACAGAAAATACAAAGTTATACAGAATATAGTAGGGAATTAGAACTGGATGTTGTATTACATAGTTATCTTCACATTAGTTAACACAAAAACATTAAAGGAAATACCAAATTATAGATAAGATA